>JAJIBD010010281.1:0-63444 GCA_021461705.1 Cryptotis parvus | reverse complement strand
TTATGAACTTATTAAACGGATTGGACTTCTACTTAATTTTTTAGCAAAGATGTTCATATTAATCTCTTACAAATGTTCCATAATCTCAAACCCACCACAATTGCAACTATGGGCAACAATTACTTAAATTTTCCTATCTCTGCTTGAGATAGGAAAGCAGATACTAAGCAGATACTCAGTAATTAATTTTGTTTTGTTTGTTATACCTAGTCTGCTGATATATGGTGAAAAATATTTTCTTGGAAGAAGGTTAATGAGGAGTGTTCAACCTCCCAATGGAGCAATCGGCCATTGAGCCCTTTGTATATGAGTTGCTATAGAGTAGGCATTGTGACTACTCATTTTGTTGTTGGGTGCCTTATCCTTATAACTATAAAATGCGATGCTATATTGGCTTAACAGTATTCTTCAGTTTAAGATGTTGCGTGGCTGTGGGCGCACTAGGAATTACTGAGATTGTAACTGAGTTATCCAACTCTGGTCTCTTTGGAGATTTATAGAGAAGTTGCTGGATCATGACCGTTGGTGAGATGACTTTGGCACCTGAGGCAGTTCATGGCTGTGACCATCGTACTTCCTGGGGCACACGGAGTTGGGGGAGGATCTCCATCCCCGGCTACGTGAACATCTAGGGAGTTCAGTCTCAGAAACCCGTGTACCTGGAGTTTTCACCAGATTCACTCATGGTTGGGGGCTCGCCTGAGCAGCGGATTCCGCCTGAAGCATGTCGGTGATGGATTGTGAGGAGGCAGAATCTTGTGGCTGCGGGTCTTTGTTGAGATGGGCATCCTCTGACCGGTCTCCCTCCAGGTTGCCTTTGTGTTCAGCCTGGCACGGGAGAACAGCGAGCATCTCTCCCTCATTCTATTTTTTTAAAAAAATTTAATTGAGTATTAATGAGATCACTTGTATCACTTGTCTTCCCGTTGTTCATCAGTTTGCTCGAGCAGGCACCAGTAACATCTCCATACGTCCTGTCGCGTGCCAGTGTAGCCCAAGGGCATCTGCTCGCTCAGGAACATGAAGAGCCTCAAACCATTTGTTCAGGTCATGGGAATGAGGTCTATAATTGTTACTGGTTTTTGGCATATCAAATACGACACGGGTAGCTTGCCAGGCTCTGCTGTGAGGGTGGAATACTCTCGGTAGTAGGCTCTCATCTCGTGCATTTACTGATGAACTGCAAAGGGAGAGATCTGCTTTTCTCTTGGGTGGAGCTCTGATGAGCTGTGGAGTGCGGATGTTGAAAATGGCGGCCCTCATGGTGTGGGGGGGTTCCTCTGGCTTCTTGAGAGGCTCTGCTGGGATAGTGGGCCAGGGCTAGAACCCGCCTTCCCTCCCAGGCGCCTCATGGTCAGCTGAGCACAGGGAGAGCTGGTGGCAGCTCTGCCCCTTGTGTCTGAGTCAACTTAGTCAACTTTTTAATTGTGAGATGCACAATTAAAAAGTTATTCATGATTGTATTTCAGTTATATAATGTCCAACCCCACATTCCCCACCACCAGTGTCCCCACTTTCCCTCCGCCTCCCACCCCGCCTGCCTCTGTGGAGGCACTTTTCTTCTGCCTGTCTCTCTTTTTCTTTTTGGGTCACACCGGTGACACTCAGGGGTTACTCCTGGCTCTGCACTCAGGGAATTACTCCTGGCGGTGCTCAGGGACCATATGGGATGCCGGGATCGAACCCTGGTTGGCCGTGTGCAAGACAAACGCCTTACCCGCTAGACTATTGCTCTGGCCCTGACCCTCATTCTTAAGCCAGGTTCGGTGTGGGCCCTCTCATCTTCTGTTGGCGCCCTACGGATGCCTGTGTGACCAGGTCAGGTCCCAGGCTCTGAGGATGCACAGGTCACGCCCTGGACTCCCAAGTGTGAGGTGAGGTTCTCTGAGGGGTTGGCCCAGGCCTGGGAGGCAGCCGGGACCCCTGTGAGGTGCCCCAGGCACCCCTGGCTCGCCACCCCCTCCATGCATAGGGACTCATCCAGTGACTAGTGTGAGGGGTCAGGGTCAGGGTCATCAGCCCCTGAAGGGGGGCTCGGATGCAGAGACAGAAGAAGGGAGCATGCGGCCAGGCCTGTGCTGAGCGGCGGCCGGGCGAGCAGGCACTTCTTGCCCTCAGTCTTGGGGTCTGACATCTGTGGAGCCGCCTTCCATGGCTGAGTAGGGCGGGGCGTGTGGAAACAATTTCTGCACGCCCAGCTCTAAGCCTAGCACATGTTAATCGATTCTACCAGGGGCTCTCACCCTCGCAGCATGCTGGAGTTCGGGAGACTTTAAAGCTGGCTGGCCCTCCCTCAGTCAGTGACCAGACAAGACAGCTGGTCCCGAGGCAGGAATGTCTGTGAGGGCCTCTGGGGACGCCAGCATGTGGCAGGGCCGAGTCACCGCACATCCCTTCATGGTCGGCTGGAACATGAAATTCCTGATGGACAGTGTGTGACTGAACAGGTCATTTGCTCAAGGGACCATTGCAGAACATTCTCATGGGTCATTACAGGCCTACTGAGGAGCTATAGGTCACTGTGGTCTCCAGCCCAGGCCAGCAGATGGCTCTGTGAGGAACAGTCGTGCATGCTTTAAGATAGTGCTGTTGGCTCCCAGGGCCGAGATTCTCCTTCCCTCGGCCTAGTGGGACCGTTTCTAACAAGCTCCCCAGGGACAGGCTCGGGAACCAGTGGGCTCATTTGGCCCTGGTGAAGCGCAGCTTTTAAAAAAATTTTTTGGGGGTCACACCTGGCGACGCTTAGGGGTTACTCCTGGCTCTTTGCTCAGGAATTACTCCTGGCAGTGCTTGGGAGTCCATATGGGATGCTGGGGATCGAACCCTGGTCGGCCGTGTGCAAGGCAAATAAATGCCCTACCGCTGTGCTATGGCTCCGGCCCCTGAAATACAGTTTTGTTATGTGGCTGCGACGTGGACTGTTTGGTCAAGTCCCAAGGACATCACTTACTAACTGTGGACCGAGGTCGAGGTACTCAACTGCTCTGTGGCCAGAGTCTACCTGTCAGATGTGCTGAACTGACTGCCCCGGCAGTTGGGCTCACGCAGCACAGGAAGCAAGTCATTGTTAAAACAGTTGGCCTGAGCTTGACGCAGCGAGCAGGCGTCATTACCATCAGCGCTACTCGAGTTTGGGCGTTTCAGCAGACTCAGCACTTTGATCCAAGAGGATTAACCGCGGGATAATCCTGTTTGCTGTGTAGAGCTGTGTTGGGTTCTGGAAGCTTCCCATGAAATTGAGGTTTGCTAGAGTGAGGGAACCGGGGGTTGGGAGAAGGCTGTCAGCCCCAACCTGGGGAGCGTGAGGGAGAAGGCCACGACCTGGATTAGTGTCCGCTGGGTGATTCCCAGGAGCAAATCTTCATATGCTGAAGATTTCATTGAAGGAAGAGCATCTTGACATGAATATGTGCATGAAACCAACTAGAATTGGTTTCTCCTCCTCCTCCTCTTCCTCTTCCTCTTCTCTCCTTCCTCCTCCTCCTCCTCCTCCTTCTCCCCCCCCCCTCCTTCTTCCTTCCAAACCCGGTGGTGCTCAGGGTTTACTTCTGGCTCTGTACTCAGGAATCATTCCTGGTGGGCTCATATGGGTTGCCAGGGATTGAACCTGAGCCCAGCCACGTGCAAAGGCAAGCCCTCCACCCCCCCACTACTATCTCCCATCTAGAAGTGTCAGTGATGAACAACTTGCTCTAGCAGGTGTCTCCACACCTGGAAAGGCTCAACTTAAGGCCAGACAGGGGGTGGCAGGGTGGGGAGGGAGCTGGTGTGAGGGGCATTGTGCTTAACGATGGTACCATTTTATTCTCTCCTCGTTATTCTGAGGAGAATGGAGAAGCAGGAAGTGAGAGGGCTGGGCGACAGAGCGCCCCCCCCAACCCTTTCACACGTGGGTTTTGGCCTGCAGGAAGGCGTGGCGGGAGCTGAGGACACCAGCGCAGGGACCTGTGCAGGCCAAAGAGAAGAGCCAGGAGGAGGCCCAGCGCCACTGGTGGACACAGGCCAGGGGCAGGCGGAGGAGGGAGCTGCGGAAGGTGCAGACGGTGACTTGGAAGAGCAGAAATTCAATGGCGAAAACCATGGCAGCAAAACCAGCAGCGATGACAAAGGTACCGACGGTGAAGGGGAGGTGATGGAGGCGACAGTGAAGAGGAGGAGGAAGATGGGGAGGAGGAAGAAGAGGAGGAAGAGGAGGAGGAGGAGGCGGACAAGCTGGAGGTGCCGCTGTCCCTGGAGTGGCCCGAGGGCAGGCGAAAGCAGGCCGTGTACCTCTTCCTCCTGCCCATCGTGCTCCCGCTGTGGCTGACGGTGCCCGACGTGGCGGAGGCCGGTGAGTGTGTCTGGCTGTCCCCAGGGAGCTGGTGGCCGCTGGGCACTACCGTCAAGACAAGGAACAGGGCAGGGCCAGGGGTGGCAGCGGGGATGGAATGTCAGTTCTGGAGGGCAGCAGGCGCCCAGGGCACATGTGGACCGGGAGGCTCTCAAACGTGTCGTCCTGCCACAGGAAGCCACGGGACCCAGCTCCTGCTTCCGGGGCTCAGCTCCTTGCCGTAAACGTGGGGAACGGGCCACTTCATGCCCCTGGACGTTCACCACGAGAGGCTGAAATCTCAGGTGCTGGGGAGGCGGTTTCCTACCCAAGGAAGGTTTGACATCCTCCACCTAGATGCTCTCTCCGCGCTCTGGCTGGCGCTGGGACGAGTGGAACTCTGGGCTGATCTGGTCCACAGCAAGCAGAGTGCCCTGCTGGGCTCGGTTGACCTCAACCTTCCTGGGAATTGTCAGGCCCCTGGGGGCAGCTCTGAGCTGTCAGCCCCAACACTCTTTTCTTCCAGCTTACCATAGTTCCCTTCCCCCCCCCCCCCGTTTTTTGGGCCCAGCAATGCTCAGGGGTTACTCCTGGCTCTGTACTCAGGAATTAGTCCTGGTGGTGCTTGGGGAACTATATGGGATGCCGGGATTGAACCCAGGTCAGCCGCATGCAAGGCAAACACCCTCCCCACTGTACTATCACTCTGGCTCCCCAAATACAGTTTTGGCTCCCTCCTAAAAGCCTTTATTTTAGGACTACACCCAGCTGTGCTCAGGGCTTACTCCTGGCCCTGTGCTCAGGGATCACTTGGGCACCCCAAGGGGTGCCGGGGGCTCAAACCCGCGTCAGATGTTGCAATGTGGCTCGGTCCGGCCCCTCCAAGCCTTCAGCCTCTGCAACCTACTCCTCCTCCCTTCCCAACTCTCCCAGGAGTCTCGAAACTGTTCGTCGTCACCTTCCTGGGCGCCATCATGTGGATCGCCATGTTCTCGTACCTCATGGTGTGGTGGGCGCACCAGGTGAGTGGACACGGAGTGGATGTCTGCTTCTCGGGCCCCAGGATACGCTTTCCTTCAGAGAACATCCATCCTGGGGAGTGATCAGGGCCAGGGTCTCTGTCTGTTAGGGTTCGAAGTCATCTGTGGTGCTTGTGAAGTGAGGCTTTGTCTGGCATTCACACAACATGGATGGACCTGGACTGTCCACTCCCACTGACCACCCTATTTTTGCGTGGAGCTGGGGATCCACCAACCATTGGACACGCCCCTGGGCCCTACACCCCACTGCCCATTCCTGACCAGCCTTGCCCCCTTCTTCTTCTTTTTTTTTTTTTTGAAAAACCAAACATCAAAGAACCACTTTAATTCGCCTTACAGTGCCAGGTGCAATGTCTGGGGACAGACTCTGGGTCAATGCTGTGTGCCACACCTCGACACACAGCTCTAAGAAGGCCCTGAGGGGGACTTACCTTCAGGGGCTGGCCAGGGGAAGGGGAGACCCCTAACAGGGGACAGACTTGCCCCCTTCTTGCACAATAGTTGCTGTCAAATTGTGTGCTCGGAGAAGCGGCTCATCTTGCTGCTTCTCTCCAGGCGTGTTTCAGCCCCTCCTCGGAGTGCCCAGGGCCCTGCCTCTCCCCCAAACACAGCCTCGGCAGCGGCCTGGACCTGTGCTTGCTGTTGTCGCTTCCAGGCTGTCCTGCTCAGACTTCGACCTCCAGCCTCTGGCTTGGTCCTTGGCATGAGGCAGGCTCCGTGGCTGCAGAGGTGGGAATGTGCCTGGAACAGGATGTGGGGGGGCAGTTCTCAGGGGCAGGGGTCAGAGGTGGCAGCGGAGCCTCATTGGGAAAAAGGGCGCGCCGGTCCCTGAGCGTTGGGGCAGAGTTTTTAAAAAATTTTTATTATACCACCATGATACATATATTTTTTTAAAACATATTTTTATTATGAGGCAGATTCTTCACCTCCCGGCCCCTCTCCCAGCAGGGCCTCAGCCCTTCCTCCCCTGACCGCCGCAGGTCTGTGCAGAGTCATGATGTTGCTATGGTTTCCCAGTGACCACTGCTGTTTGCCAGGTGGGCGAGACCATCGGCATTTCTGAAGAGATTATGGGCTTGACAATTCTAGCAGCCGGCACCTCGATTCCTGACCTCATCACCAGCGTGATCGTGGCGCGGAAGGGCCTGGGAGACATGGCCGTGTCGAGCTCCGTGGGCAGTAACATATTCGACATCACTGTGGGGTGAGCGTCTTCCCACGGCACGTTAACACTCTGTTGGCCACGCTGGCTGGTTTTCTGCTTCATTAATTATCCATGAAATAAAGGGCCTTTAGATATGCTTCCTTTCTACAAAGGCACAGAGCGGATGGGCTCATAGAACTAAAACGCTGCCTGAAATGTAACCGACTGGAAGTTATAGATTAAGTGAAAAATGAAAGCCATTAAATTCCATTATCAGTCAAAGGCTTGGTTGGTGTCCAGGGCCGGGGGGAGGCGGGTGGGGAGGAGCAACGGCTCCATCTTACTGCTCCCATCTGGGCTTGTGCCAGGTGAGAAGCTCCGGGAAGCAGTTGAGCAAACATGCGGGCTCCTCTCGGCTCTGCCCGAGCAGAACACCTGGGCGGTTTCCATTCCCCTCCTGTCCCGGGTTGCGACGTTCACACTCGTCTGTGGGCAGGCAAAGGGGCTGGCGAGAGCGTCATTGCTAAAGAGTTCGAAGAAATATGCTCAGAGTTTATCTCACAAATCTGGAGATTAAGAAGCCACACAAGAACCGAGTTGGGTCAGTGGTACCCAAGCCATGAAGTATGAATTTTAAAAAGCAAGGAACTTGAGTTTTATTTCATTCCTTTGGTTTTTTGGCCACCCCCAGTGACGCTCAGGAATTTCTCCTGATGGGGCCTATGGGATGCCGGGTTGGCCGGGTGCAAGGCGCTTGCCTGCTGCACTCTCTGGCCCTGAGGACTGGAGTTTTAATGTAGGTCCCCCCAGTAAACAGAAGCCATTCCTCAGGGTGTAACTTAGTGGCCTCAAGCCTTAATTTCCTCCTCTGTGAAATGGAGCTAATATTTTCTGCTTTTTTTTTTGTTGTTTGTTTTTGCATTTTGGGTCACACCTGGCAATGCTCAGAGGTTGCTCCTGGCTCTGCACTCAGGATTTACTCCTGGCAGTGCTCGGGGGATCATATGGGATGCTGAGGATCGAACCCGGGTTGGCGGCGTGCAAGACAAACGCCCTCCCGCTGTGCTGTCGCTCCAGCTTCTGTTTTCTATTTTGCAGAAACATAAGTGGTTTGTACACTGGGAGAGATTGTGTGCCTGGGGTTAGTAGCAGCCATTCAAATGGTCAATGGTCATCCTGCGTCTTGTCTTGCAGCTTGCCCATCCCCTGGCTGCTCTTCTCCCTGACCAATGGCCTGCAGCCGGTTCGGTCAGCAGCAACGGCTTGTTCTGGCGCAATTGTGTTGCTTTTTCTCATGCTGCTCTTTGTGATCTCTTCCATCGGCGTCGTGCAGATGGAGAATGAATAAGATCCTGGGTCTCACCATGTTCCTCCTTTACTCGCGTTCCTGATCATCAGTGTATTGTTAGAGGACCAGGTCATAGCCTGTCCTGTCTCTGTCTGACTCGGCCACTGCTACTCACCGTGGACATGGATCGAGAAACCTATACCTCTCGCTTCTTTAATGATTCCGAGCTGAGCGCATGGCGGAGGGCCCCTACAGGAAGACTGCCTGGAAGGGACCGCACGACCAAGATGCTCATTTGGGCCTACGGGACAGCAGCTCATGGAGGCTGGCAGGGCGCGGCACAGGGTTTTCTCAAGGACAGACCCCGGGGTGAGGGTGAGGGCTGGGGCAGGTGCAGTGACAGTAAAATAAGCCTCCCCGAACCCCCTGCTCCATTCCCTGGTGATTCCCTAGGGCGGTTGCTGAGTGGATTCAGATGTAAGCTGCAATTCACTCCCTAAGGCCCCAGTCCAGGCACACAGTGCGACTGCCATCACTCGATTCAGCTACTGGTGAGTTTAAGGAGCTATAGCTATGGCAGAAAGAGCCTAAGGGCAGCACTTGCCGCAAGCAGCTGGCCCAGGTTTGATTCCCGGAATCCCCTGTGGTCCCCTGAATGCCAGCAGGAGTGACTCCTGAAAACAGAGCCAGGAGTAAGCACAGTGGGGCGTGACCCCCACAGGAATAAAGTAGCACAGCCTAGTACACGCATACCAGTATTTTGTAGCCGTTGCATTTCTGAAAAGTGAAATGAAAACAAGGAGCCCACAAATTAAAGTGAATAATTTGCCATTTAAAGAAAGGCAAGAATACTGGGGAAAGAAAAGCGATTCTAAGGGCTTTCTGAAAAGGAGTATTAGAAGACTCATTAGTGTTGTCTAGCGGCTACTCAAGGGACAGGAGATGTCAAGAAAGCAGTGCGGGCTCTGACACCTACAGTGACAGTTGCCTCCAGCCAGGGAGAAGGAAGTGATTTCAGAGTCCAAGAGCATTGGGGCTGGAGTGAGAGGACAGCGGGCAGGCACTTGTTGGCATGTGGCTGACCTGGATTTGGTTCCTGGCATCCCAGATGGTCTCCTGAGCCCTGCCAAGAGTGATCCCTGAGCGCTGAGCCCATGAGGAAGTCCTGAGCATTGCTGAGTGTAACCCCAAACAGAAGTCTGGGGGCCAGAGAGAACTAAACAGGCCAAGAGCAGGCTTGGCCTTGTTTATGTGGGAGGCCTGGGACCAGCCCCAGAATGCCTGGGAAACACCCCAGAGCACGGTGCTGGGAGGAGGCCCAAAACAAACCACAGAAAAGTCCCAAATCTGTAGAACTCCTGAGCATTGTTGGCTGTGACTCCCTCCCCCCCCAAAAAATATCTGTAGAACCAAATAGGCTTCTAGAGAGGCCACGGGGCAATGCTATTGTATACGCCTAGAGAGGGATTACGAAGAGGAAGCTGGGTTCTAGTATGACTTTTTATTTTTTTGCTTTTTTGAGTCATACCGGTGAGGCTCAGGGGTCTCTCCTGGTGGTCGGGGATCGAATCCGGGTCGGCCGCATGCAAGGCAAACGCCCTCCCCACTGTGCTGTTGCTCTGGCCCCCTTAAGACATTGATGAGGGAGCTGTAGCTGAAACGGCGCAGATGACGACAAGAGGCCGGGAACAAGTTCGACTTCCTCTGGGGACAGCAAAGGAGGCTAATAAACAACCATTCCAAATGGAAACACTTCCCTGGGAATTTTAAGCACTTGTTTATTGAATGGCTGTGCAGTGCTTTCACTAGCATGCGGTGGCCTCCAGGAGACAGGAGAGATGGAAGAACCGTTAGGGGCTCGGGTGACCGTGGGTGACCGTGGGAAATAATGGCGTTAATCACCGACTCCAGAGGATTCCAGACACCAGAGAGCAGGAACGATGGGACGTGGAAAAGCGGACCCCAACCTTTCGGCGCTGCAGCATTCCAGGTTGTGACCCATCTTATGGGCGACTTAAGTTACTGAACTTAAATCTTGACACTTAAAACTTAAATAAAGCCCTCCCCAAGATTCCCATTCTTGGAAATGACAGTCATAAAGCCTCAAACTTGGAGCCACCGTGGTATTGGCTTTTACAAACAGGGACGGGCCCACCTGCACCGTCTGGTCACTCAGTTAGATTCCTCAGGACTGAGGAACTGCCATGTTGAAGTTCCGTATTCTTCAGCCAGTTCCCCTCACTCCCAGGGCATCCAGGGAGAGTAAGAAGGAGCTAGAGCCTCAATAAGCAGCATCACTGCTTGGCCACCCGATGAGGCGCTGCCCGCAGGTGCCGTGCCAAGGCCCGCTGGCATCTGCAGTTGGGACCAAGCTGGCACCAGAGCTTTGGGTGCCTGCTCCCGAGGCACAGGGTTTAAGTGTTGTGACATTCAAATCACGTGGGAGGAAGTAGCAAAAAGTGAGATCAGGACACAACATAATTTATTTTCAACTATTCAACATATGAACAGAATTAAGAATAAGAAATAAAAGACATAATGTGACAAAATTGTTTCTCTCACCATGGTCAGTTATGACTCTCCATAATGGAGAGAAATGGAGGAAGGTTTGGATTCCTGAAGGATGGGTTTGACTTCTCTCCGAGGAGAGTATGCCACTTGCTTTTTTCTGGTTTAGATTTCAGTTATTTTTGATTTTGGTCACACCTGGCGGTGCTCAGGGGTTACACCTGACTCTGTACTCTGGAATCATTCCTGGCAATGCTCAGGGAATGCCAGGAATGGAACTGGGTTGGCTGTGAGCCAGGCAAATGCTCTACCCTCTGTACTGACTCCAGTCTCTTACGTTTCAGTTTTAAACACTGAATTGGTACAAGAAATATTCCCTGGAGGAATAAAAGCAGGAGAAAGAAAACCAAACCAAAACGAAATTTTAACACTTGGAATATGGGAAGAAGGAGATAAAATCGCTTTCATTTTTCCAGGTGAATTCGAACCATTAAAATATGGGTCTTACCAAAAAAAAAAAAAAAGGCAGGGGGCATTTTTTGGGCCAGATATTTACATTTATAAACTAAAGTTCTTACATATTGTGTTACAGAAAAGTTAAATAACTATAATAACTTGTGTTAAAGGGGCAAAGCACGGAAATGAGTCCTAGCCCTCCCAAACCAAAACAGAACATCAGTGTGAAAAGATCTGGTAGTCAATGCCCAAAGCTCATCTAACAAATATTTCTCATTTGACGACTTCTGAGTAATGCAGAGAACAGACTCCGTGGGAGGCGGAGCTCCGATACTGCGAGGAAGGCAAGGCCGGGCAGGACGCACAGGGGCAGAGACGCGCATAGCACCAGGTTTTTCAAGTAAACACGTTTATCCTTGAATTAAGTGAACTCAAATTTCAGTTTGTAATTCTCCCTGTTATTTCCCGAGTAGAAAGCTGGGAGTGCTTTAGTGAGTGTGTACAAACTCTGGTGGGTTTTAACTCATTTTTTTCCTGCAGCTGAACCAATTCCAAGTCTCGGTGCTCCCTGAGCTCTTCGGGCCCGGGTGATGGACTCTCCTGGCTCTCCACCCACCAGTTGGGATCACTTGTTCTTCTCGCCCCCCTTCTTTGAAATTGGTCAGAGAAGTCCTTCATTAATGCCTATGTGTGTGCATACAGATACATACAGACTGAAAATCTCTGAATAATATGAACTGCCCAACATTTTTTTTTAAACCAGAAATTACCCACAGAAAATGCTATTAGAAATAACATTACTAAAAATATTTTTATGAGTCTATTTAATGTCCATGATATTTTAACACTCAATTTATTGTATTTCTGAATATTTCTGGGTTATGGTCTATAAACTTCAGATTCTGAAGATTCCCTGAAAAAGTTCCACAATATGGGAAGTTCTATCTGGGCTGTTTTAGAGCTATTATTTGAAAATAGATTTTGAATATATAATATCAACATAAGACTCTAGTAGGTCATATTTTGGATAAATAGTTTATACTCTAATTTGTATCATACCCAATACTTTAGCTATTAAAATAAGGGGACCACCTGAAAGAGAGTAAATGGACACAGCTGCCAACGCACGTGTTCATGTCGACTTTCAGTTCGTGATGTCTCGGGCCACACCGGGTGGTGCTCAGGCCTTACTCCTGGATCACTCCTGCAGGGCTCGGGGACCACAGGGCTCCGCCCGGGGATCAAACCTGGCCATGCCAAACTACATGCAAGGCAAGCTCCCTTCCTGCCGTACCATCTTCCTGGTCGGCGGGCTATTCATGTAGACTAGTAATATTTAGATTGGTTCTTGGATTCGGCTGTTTCCCCTGGGACCCACCAGCGTCTTATCAGCAAGAGGGACCGCTCTGGAGTCAGGCTGCAGAGGCCTGATGCTGCGAAGTAGACGCAGCTACTGGCTCTCCTCCAGCCTCGGCGGCTCAGGCTGGGCCATCAGCATCTCCGCCCTCTCTGCGGTCAGTCCTCGGGCAATCCTGACCCAAGCACTGACACTTCCGCATCAGCTCCCAGGTAATCGCCAATAAACGCATGTACGTGAGGCGCCTGCAGTTGCACCATGACTCCAAATAGCAGACAAAGAAAATAAGCACTTCATTGCTTACTAATTAAGTTCATTTTAGGTTTGCTATATTAAGTTTAAAAATTAAAAAAATATCAACTTACTATAAACAATTTAAAATATGTATAATACAGCTCCATGGTCAAAACATTTGAATAATCTATGAAAAACAGAGATACTTTCATCTTACATTGGTGTAGGGTTCATACATGATTCCCTCCCGATCCGTCTTTTCCAAGAGAAGGCCTAAGAGAGTTGTTTTCGTTTTACAATGACTCATTTTGTTTGGGGGATTTCCTCACCATAAAAATACTTCATCACTTGTTACAGGAGACTGTAAGGAAAAAAAAGAATAAAGAGAAAGACGGGGAGAAGGAAAGTGGGTGCTCCCTACCCTGTTCTGTCCCTAAAACATTCTGTACATAGTGGTCTCAACTTTCTGAACCATTTACAAATGCATTTTCAAAAATTGAAGGAAAAAAAGTGTTGAGTCTAAAAGTGTTATTTTATACACACAGACTATACAAGCACGTCCTGGAAGAATACACGCACATCTCTTAAAGATAAGGTTCCCGGAAGGTTTTCCGGCATTCCATCACCCCGTGCTCGGGGGCCTGTCGCAGTTGTGGGTGCTCTTGACCTGACTTGGGGTGAGCCGATCGTATGCCATCTTGTATTCTTTATCAAACGCATCTGTCAGTATGCATGAAGGAAAAGAAAAGACGAAAGGAAATTTGTTTTTGTTGCTCACAACGGCTAAGTTTTTGTCAAACTACAGACCCCCCAAGAATCTACTGGTCTTAGTGCTTACTAAGGGGCCACAGCACCGAGGCTGGGACAGGGGCGCTTTGGGGGGTTCAGGCTGTGTTTTAACACTAGGTTACGGAAATCATTGAAATTTAAGCATTTCAAGAAAACTACTTTTTTTTTTTTTTTTTTTTTTTTGCTTTTTGGGTCACCCAGCAATGCTCAGGTGTTTCTCCTGGCTCTGCACTCAGGAATCTCTCCTGGCTGTGCTCGGGGGACCATATGGGATGCCGGGAACGAACCGGGCAGGCACAGGCCGGCGTGCAAGGTAAATGCCCTACCCGCTGGGCTATTGCTCCGGCCTCTCAAGAAAACTACTTTTTAAAGCACTTTTCTCCAAGTTTCTAAGTAGCAGTAAAGTATCCAGTAATTACACCTTAACTCTTTTTTTGTTGTTCTTTCTGGGTCAGCGCTTTGGTAGTGCTCAGGGCTTATTCCTGGCTCTGTGCTCAGGAATTCCTCCTGGCAGTACTTGGGGGACCATATGGGGTGCTGGGGGTCAAACCTGAGTTAGCTGCGTGCAAGGCAAGTGCCCTATCCTCTGTAAGCGTCGCTCCAGCCCCTCACGGTCTTATTTCACCAGATATCAACAGTGATCCCCACTGGGCTTGGCTTGCAAGGCTGCTTACCGGCACCTGCGCCCTGCCACACGTCAGTCTTTCCACCCCCATGACAGCAGTGGTTGAAGTGAGAGCCACAGGCATTTTAGAGGTCAGAGTGTTGACGAGTGTAAGAACTCCGCTGGTCTGTTAAGTCTGCCCAGTCTCCAAGAACAGGCATGTTCTGGGTAAGTGCAAAGGGGCTGACACTGTGCAGTAAGGGGCGGCTCAAGGCTGACGGACTGTGCGGACCAGCAGCGTCTCATCAGCTGATCCCGTCACGAGTCTCTGACAGAGCCAAAACTGCCTGAGTGGCTCACACGTAAATCACTTTTTCTTCTTGTGTCCCCAGAGCTAGTTCTGTCTTTTGTTGGACTGGGAGGTGGAAATTGAAAGAAGACCAAGTGTGACAACTGAGAGGAGACTAGGGACCGCATCCTTCCTGGCTCAGGCATGGCGCCACCAGTGGCGCGACCACGCGAGCATGGAATTAGAAATGGAAACTGCCTGGCGCTCTCATCTTATTAAGAAACCCGGGTAGATCTCCATCACCTCAAAGACAATACAGAAATGATACTGTATCCATCTTCTATGACTCCGGGGGAATCATGCATGACCGCACATGGAAAGCATTTGCTACAGTGTAAAATATGTCCTGAAAAAAGAGAATTAGGTTTTTGGGGCGGGAGGACAGTACAGCAGAGGGGGCTCTCTTGCTTTCCACGCAGCCAACCTGGGTTCGACCCCTGGCACCACATATTCTCCTCTGAGCATGCCGGGAGGGATTCCCGAGTGCAGAACCAGGAGTACTCCCTGAGCACAGTTGGGTGTGTTCCCAGATCAAAAATGAGCTTTTATTATTAATCACTGGTCGCATACAATTAAAGTATCAAAAGTTCCTTTCACACAAGATGAAAACAAATCAAAGAAACAATTATTATATTAATATAATAATAAATACTACCAATATGCTTTGAAAACTACTGCATGATATCTAAATATTATACATAAATATTATATATATATTATGCTGAATTACCGATATCAATGTTTTCTCTTCCCAATGCCACAAGTGACAGAAATAGTATTTCTCTATAAACTCCTAGGAGGAAAAAGAAGTGGAGAGAATATTATGATCCGCATGTTCCATGGATTTTCTACAGAAATTTTTATGCCAATATAAATGTGGATATTCTAAGAAATTGCTAAGCGAACAATTTGATGACTTAGTGCAGGGTTTGCAAGTGTATCTGGCCTCTCTCCCCCCTTAGAAACGAATCACTCAGTGCCCCTCTAAAATGACCTTTTCCCCCTTCTTCTTCCTCTCCTTTTTTTGGTGGGTGGTGGACCACGCCCTGCTGTGCTCAGGGCTGACTCCTGGCTCTGCGCCCAGGGATCACTCCTGGTGGGGCCTGGGTTGGGGACCACTGGGGCGCTGCACGAGCGCGTATGAGACAAGCACCCGAGTCCCTACTTTATCTCTCTGACTCTCCCACACTAATTTTAAATGAACCAACAGAATGTGACCCACCAATTGTACTGGAATGTTCCAGTCCACCCCGGCCCTGGGACTGGCACTGCCCACTTAGGGAGACAGACACAGGCTCTGAGAAATGATGCGTTCAGGAAAGAAAATGACTCACCGCTGCCTTTTGAAGTGAGGAGCACTTATTCAGTGTTTCTAAAATCTGACTCATTGGCCCATAGACATCATTCATTTTTATGCTTTTTACCATATTTTTCAAGAGCTCCTGGTTAAATGAATTATCACCTTTTTGCAGTAAGTGGACCATTGGATACTTCTGGGCTGTAAGAGAACAAAGTAGGTAAAGGAAAACGTTCTGAGTAGGAACGAGAAGACAAGGAAGCAGCAACACACAGCTATTACATAAGAACAAAATAATGAGGGAATTGATAAGGTAACAGAAATGCGAGAAAGAAAAAATAAGGCAAATAATGGTTTTAAAAAAACCCAACAAGGCCTTTTTGCCTCAAATAGACAATAACCAAAAAATACTGTTTCCCTGAATAAAGCCCCTGGAGGAAATTTTAAATCAGCAGCTGGGGATGGAAAAAACAAACAAAAAATGAAAAAAAAAGTGGGACAAGCAGTGTGTTGAAAGCAGAACTGTAAACACGTAACGCCATGGCAATACACAGCACCCCTTAGAGTCAAGCATAAAAACCAAGCCCAGCCCCCAAACCCCCTTTATTTCCATGAAAGGTGGCCCTAAAAAATATCAAACTTAACACTCACTCTCAAACAAAAGAGTACGGTTTTGACCTGCAAGACAAAAAAGCAACACAGTAAAATACCCGTCAGTGTCGTATTCATTAGCCTGTTCCAACTCGCGGCCCTGCGCCAGCGGCCCCGGCAGCACTTACTGTGGGCGTTCCCAGAGGATGTACAGGGGCTGGCCCGGTCCTGGTGCAGTTTCATGTTGTCCCACAACATCTGTATGAGAACATATTTACTGTCTTCGGACATACAGTGGCGGGAATCTGGGTGGTAGGAAAAATCCTCATTAGTATTGAGAAAAGGTTTATAAATATTTTATTTATTTATGCATATTGGGTCACACCCGCAGTGCTTGGGGGTTCCTCCTGGCTCTGCACTCAGGAATTACTCCTGGCGGTGCTTGGGGGACCATATGGGATGCCGGGATCGAACCCGGTCGGCCGAGTGCAAGGCAAACGCCCTCCCTGCTGTGCTATTGCTCTGGCCCCTATTAATATTTTAAAACGTGCCTTATAAATTCTTTTTAGAACATATGTGTAAAGAAGGGTACAGAAAATGAAGCGACAGGTTCGTATGCACATTGTATGTACTGAAGGGGGCAGCTGACCTGAGAAGCCGATGGTGTCTACTGGGTTGAGGAGTGGCTCAGTGGACGAGGCCACGAAGGACAGTTCCTGACCAGCTGGTACTGGGGCCCACGGGAAGATGAATCTAGAACTTCCTTGGCCTCAGTCCCGGCCCCGTCCCAGATCACTGAGTTATCCTCCTCCTGGTCACTCGCTCAGCCTGTGCTGAAAACCCAAAGTACATGCGGCCGCGGACCCCAGTGTTAAGAAGGGAGAAGACAAAGTCAATGAGCAGAGAGATGTTTGGGGGTGAGAGCATACGGAAAAGCAAAGCAACACTTTCAGAGAACGACACAAAAACCAACATTAAGAACCAACCAAGAGCATCAAACACACTCTTTACTAAAGGCCAAGCAGAAAGTTATGACGAGGATGACGGCACGTAATTGCAGTATGCTTGATAAGCACCCTACAATTACTCTTTAACAAGGCTCTTTAGAGTGGACGACAGGGGCCCGGGGGCCACTCCTGGAGATACTCAGCCAATGTGTGGCCCATCTTTTGGTGTCTAGGTAGGCGATGATGTGGCACTGTGCACACCGCCATGGATTATGGATTTTTTTTTTGAATCAGAGATATAGCATAGTGGGTAGGGGGCTTCCCTTGCATGCTGGTGATCCAATTTCAGTCCCTGAGCACCATCAGGAGTGATCTCTAAGTGCAGGAGTAAGCCCTAAGCACTGCTGGGTGTGGCCAAATCACCGCCCCGCCCCCAAATTATAAGAATTGAGGATTACAATACAGTCAGCACTGGGTTTCTTGTGTAAATCACCCCAGCACCACATCCTCCGCCACTATCCTGGTGTCATGGCCCCTCCCGTGTAAGGCTCTGGCCCGGCTGGTTTGCTCTTGTAAAGATCTACCAGTGCCTTTTGTATTTTACGATGGCGACTCTGTCAGATGAGGGGTGGGTAGATATTTACTACCTCTGTGTGGGTGCCTTTTTATTCTGATCATCATTTCTTTTAGAGTTTGACGTAGTCCTATTTGCTTATTTTTGCTTTCATTTGCTTGGCCAATGGCATCAAATGATTCACAACGCTCTGGAGTCAATGTTCTGAGGCGTTCATGAGCCCTCGGTATTATTTATGGAGTCGGGGCTAAGCCAAGCAGGCCTGGCTCCTGAAGGAGGCATGAAACACTCCAGATTCCTTTGCGGTATATTTTCACTATAACAAAAAATCTCAGGGGCCAGAGCGATAGCCCAGCTGGTAGGGCGTTTGCCTTGCACGTGGCCGGCCTGTGCTGGCCCGGGTTCGATCCCCGGCATCCCATATGGTCCCCGAGCACCGCCAGGAGTAATTCCTGAGTGCAGAGCCAGGAGTAACCCCTGAGCGTCGCTGGGTGTAACCCAAAAAAAAAAAAAAATCTCAGACTATTTTGTATAAATTTTACAAAAAATGCTACAAAACACAAATGCTATAAGGAACAGCATTTGTGAATGATCTGCTCTAAGTCGATGTAAAAGCTTTAGTATAATCTACGGGCAGAAGAGGAGCCTGTCATTACCGGGCTCTGCAAACATTACCATTATGATGGCAGCGTTGCCTTTTAGTTAGCTTTGACCCTCATACCTTTGAATACTTGTTACAGTGCTCAGAAGAAAGAATCAATCCAGGTAAGTTACTGGGTAAATCGAGACGTCTGAAATACCACACCAGGTTCCAGAAAACAATCGGATGATGGTCCACAAAGTCTGCCACCGTTATTGCATGGTCACCTTCATTTTCCAGTAAGCTTTCGAGTTCCTTCCATACCACCAAAGGACTAAGGTAAGGAACTGTGATAGGGTCTGGACTGGGGAGGTGCCACTCCAGCCCTAAGGAATCCTGTTGCAGAAATAGAAAAACACCAATGAGAAATACACGATTGGTGATACCAAATCATTATAGACCAATTCTGTCAGTAATTTCTATGAGTAGAAAGTTACTTTCACTCTATAATGGGACAGAGACCCGTGATTGACGATAATGAAATGGAAGCTAGGAACACTGCTTAAGACAATGGGAAAAGAATGATCTGTAAATGAGCCAGCGAAAGAGAAACACTCCAGTACATACGGTAGCTCCTTGTAAGGTGGCTGGCAGGCTGCCCGTCGGGATGAGCTTCTGTCTCCCGGTATCCTCCTTATCCAAAGGGCCGGAGGTGCTTACACTCCTGGTCATCGGGAATATTGGACATTTCGACAGGGCTGTGTTTGATCTATCAGGGATCTGAATACTTCGGGCACATGAGCTCTCCAGCAGTTTAGATTTGCTTGGTCGGACATAGGAAAAACATAACAAAAACATCATCAGTGTCTCAATCAACTTTACTTTTATGTCACTGCATAATCATCGCAGATTTTTATTTTGCTTTTTGGGTCTTACCCAGCAATGCTCAGGGTTACTCCTGACTCTGCACTCAAGAATTACTCCTGGTGGTGCCTCAGGGGACCATATGGGATGCCGAGGATCGAACCTGGGTTCAGCCACATGCAAGGCAGACGCTCTACCTACTCTGCTATTGCTCCAGCCCCCTCATCACAGATTTTATACCAACTTTTTTTTTTTTCCTTGCAAGAGTACAGGGTGAGACCAGCCTGTGAAGCTTTCTTAAAAACTATGCCAAAGTTATTATTATTATTAATATTATTTTTTTTGCTTTTTGGGTCACACCCGGCTATGCTCAGGGGTTTCTCCTGGCTCTGCACTCAGGAATTACTCCTGGCGGTGCTTGGGGACCATATGGGATGCTGGGGATCGAACCCAGGCTGGCACAGGCCGGCCGCGTGCAAGGCAAACGCCCTACCTGCTGGGCTATCGCTCCGGCCCCCCAAAGTTATTTTGAAATCATGTATTACTAAACTATGATTAAGTGATGGAAGATTACAAACCAAATTCTGGTGACCATACAACATTTAGAAAGACCATGGTGTTCTCCTCAGAATGAGAGCTGGCTATAGAAAGTAAACTAAACGGATCTGTCCATCAGGGTCACTCCAACTGGCGCTAAGCAATCGGACTGGGATTGATGTGGGGTCAGCTGCAAGTGAGCAAGCCCCTTCTGCATTAGCCCCCATCCCCCATATTTTAAAGGACTATAATTTCATCACACTCTCTTTAGTGAACCTGGCTGAGGTTTTGGGCCATACCCAGAAGTGCTCAGAGATCACTTCTGTCAAGACTGGGGGGACGAAATGAAGTGCTGGGGGTGGAAACCTGGGGGCTGCGTACAAGGCAAGTGCTTAACCACTGGACCATCTCTCTGGCCCCTCAACTTTAAATCTTCGAGATTTACTTGGTCAAAACCTAGTGGGAGGGCATTTGTCGGTGTGTCAGTCAACCCAAGTTCGATCCCCAGCATCTATATGGCCCCCTGAGCCCGCGAGGAGTGATCCCTGAGAGAAGCAGAATCAGGATCAGCCCTGAGCACCTGCTGGCTGTGCCCCCCACACCCTCAAGAAAAGATTCACCTGCGCGCTCTAGTTAAGATATAGTTGGTACTTTTTCAAAACAAAGCTGGTTTCTAGCATCTGCTTTCAGTATAGATTTATTTACATACTAAACTTAAACATGAAAATTGCAAGGAAACATGTCAGAACTTTTTTTTTTGCCAGTACCTATAAAAACCCAGTGGGCACCTATCCCCATAACACTAAGACACTAATTTGAAAAGCTGCACGCTCACATCTGTTCACCCAGCGCTGTTTACAACAGCCAAGATCTGATGCGACCCAAGTATTCAACAACAGAGGGGGAGAGAATCTGTGAGATATACATTTATACACAATTAAATACATTTATATATTTATACATAATGAAAAACTGGGGGCTGGAGTGACATCACAGCAGGTAGGGTGCTTGCCTTGCATGCAACCAACCTAGGTTTGATCCCATATGGTTCATATGTACCACGAGGAGCGATCCCTGAGTGCAGAGCCAGGAGTAACACCTGAGCATCGCTGGTTGTGGCCCCCCAAACAAAACAAAAATAAAACACAATGAAATACTATTCAGCTAGAAGAAAAAAAATTAAGTCTTGATTTTTGCTACAACATGGCTAACCCTGAGGATATCATATGAACTGAAATAAGTCAGAAGGAGAAAGAGAAACAACAGAAAGAGACCATCTAACTGGCACATCAGGAAACTAAGAAGGGAATAATCCACAGTGGCCAGGGAGAACAAACCCTAAGCACTCTGCCGACAGAACTGGGTCCCCAAGGGTAGAGAGGTGGGAAGGTGGGGGCAGGTGGGAAGGTCCCTGCGGTTAGTGGGGGGGAGGGTGGTGGAACTATGGTGTGGCTCTAGGAGAGTAATATTACACCTCAAACATAAATATTCACATCATTGTGAACCATGCTGCCTTAATAATCTTAAAAAGTTATGTCTCTAAGGAAGAGAGAAAGAGAAAGAGAGAGGAGATAAAGAACCTGCCATAGAGGCAGGCTGGGGGGAGGGTGGAGGGAATCGGGGACATTGGTGGTGGGAAATGGGCACTGGTGGAGGGATGGGTGCTGGAACACTGTATGGCGAAACCCAACCATGAACATCTTTGTGACTGTACATCTCATGGTGGTATAATAAAATATTTAAAAAAAAGAAAATAGAAAAAAAAGTTATGTCTTTAAAATTGTATGCCATTGGGCTACACTGGCATGTGATAGGGTCAAATGGAAATATTACTGGCGCCGGCTTGAGGAAACCTATGAACAATGGGATGTCTAGTGATGTAGTGATCTAGTCTCTAAAATTGAAAATATTTTATTGCTCAAAATGCTAAACATCACCTAAGACTTTATCAGGTTATAACCTTTTTGGGTAAGGGTCTGGAAAAAAAATATTATCCCTGAAGCTCAGCAAAGCAACAAGCAGCAGAACGTCGTGCTGGGAAGCCACAGTTGAACTTCACAGATCTAAAAGCTGTGTCAGATGCTTAAATATCCTGACACGGAAAAGGAACTATTCTAAAGCGGAAGTGAGGCGTGATCCGATCCCCCAAGTGGGGACCCAAGGGAAGGGGCCCCGAGCAGCTGGACACCGGGGAGGCGTCTGGCTTGTGCACAGCCGATCTGGCTCCAAACCCGGCACCCAGGTGGTCCCCTGGGCATCACTGGGTGGCCCCAAACAATAAAACAAGCAAACGAAAACGGGAAGATGATATTGATAAACTTCATGTGTTCTACAGAACTTTTACCCTGAAAATAGTAATAAATGATGATTATTAATGTTACATTAATAAATGCTATTATGAACGTCCCCAGAGTTATTATTTGAACTCTGGGGCTTTAATAAAGCACCAATATAAACCATTTAATTACTTAGGTTATTTAATAACCTTAGTATTATTTTAATTGGGAGTAAGAATGGAAGATTATGATCATTATACAAAAGAACTTAAATCGGAAAGTGGTGACTAATGGCTTCTCTGTTTGAAATGTGTGTCATATATGTTGTTAAAAGATACAGTCCCAAATGGCCATAATTACCGATTGAGATCAAGATTCCCCTGAACAGAGGCGACAGGACGTGTCCAGCCCAGAGCCTGACGCGGAGATACAGGACTGCCTCGTCTGACCCGACGAGGACGGAAGGGGCAGAGTCTCGGTGGACGGGCTCGACTTCAGAAAGTATCTGCAGCGGGATCACAGGAGCTTTTTTTCAGAGAAGAGGCACTCTGGAAAACACGATCCTTAAACACGAAGGGAAAGGAATAACTCGGTACCTTCCGGGTCGTCTTAAATCTCTTATTTCAATATTCAGAAAGGGTAAGAAAAGATTGCCACAAAAGGGACACGTAGTATTGAGGTTCGAATCGTCTGCGGTCCAGCCAGCCATGATTTCCTCGTCATGGACAAGACAGTCACAAGTTCTACAAGAGCAACTGGAAATGAGAACCTAGGAGAGAAAGCAGCGCCTTAGGGAGCTGACAGGGCCACAGCCACAGTCCCCGGGTGGGGTGGGGTGTCTGCCTTCCGCGTGGCTGAACCGAATTCAATCCCTTGCAGCCTCTGTGCCCCCAAGCACTGCTGGGAGTAATACCTGAGTATAGAACCAGGACTAACCCCTGAGCACTGCCAGGTGCCACCCCAAAACAAAATTAAACCAAAAAGGCGCGTCTGCTGCCCAAGCCCACGTGCTGCATGAGCCTGTGTGGCCGAGCACGGGTCGCCCGCATGGCCCCTCTTGAGATGGGGAGGCCGAGCACGGGTCGCCCGCATGGCCCCTCTTGAGATGGGAGGCCGAGCACGGGTCGCCGCGCATGGCCCCTCTTGAGATGTGTGGCCGAGCACGGGTCGCCCGCGTGGCCCCTCTTGAGATGCGAGCTTTCATGCTTCACACCGAACGCTGGGATGTACCGGGGGCTTCCTTCGCCCTCTGAGGAGCCCGCGTTTTCTCTTGAGTACATTATTTTCTCTCTGTTTTCCCTCCTTCCCCTTCCTAAAGTGTCTCCAAATAAAGTCAACAAACAAACCCTGAAACCATTCAACGCATGAGTGCATGCTCAGGTTGCGGGACACTCTCAGGAAGGAAGCAAGGGCGTCTGCAGCAGATCTCTGGTTGTTTTATTTCCATTTTTGGTTTGTTTTGTCTTTGGGCCACACCTGGTGATGCTCAGCTGTAACTCCTGGCTCTGCACTCAGGAATTATTCTTGGTGGTATTCAGGTGCCTATGGATGCTGGGGCTCAATCCAGGGTCAGCTGCATGCAAGTCAAGCGCCCTCTTCCGTGCACTTAAGTTTATTTTTAAGTTTTGTATTAGAGGAGTAGGTTGCTTGCCTTGCACGCAGCCAACCTGGGTTTGAGCTCGGCATCCCATATGGTCCTCTGAACACTGCCAGGAGTGATCCCTGAGTGCAGAGCTGGGAGTGGCTTCCCCAAAACAACAATAACATCAACAACAACAACAACAAAACTCCCCTATCTTTGTAGTACTTCACATAGGTCAACACTTAATCAGCATAAATGCATTTCTGAGTGAAACTGTACCTCCATTGCGTAGTTCTGGAAGATGTTTGCGTTGCTCGTGTTGCAGGAAGATGTGATGTCTGACTTCCCAGGCAGGGCAAACTTGGACAGGGACCCTGATCAGCACAGGCAAAGAGCAGATCACACGCATGGAGACGGACATCGTTACCAACTATTTATTTATTTATTTATTTATTTATTTTTTGCTTTTTTGGGCCAGACCCGGTGATGCTCAGGGGTTACTCCTGGCTCTGCACTCAGGAATTCCTCCTGGCGGTGCTCAGGGGACCATATGGGATGCCGGGATCGAATCCTGGTCAGCCGCATGCAAGGCAAACGCCCTACCAGCTGTGCTGCTGCCCTGGCCCCAGAATTCTTGGGGGCTTTCTGTTTTGGAGTGCTGGCGGCAATGTAACATTTTCCTTTTTATCAAAGGAAAATGTCTGCATGCGATGAATGCAGTTCTGAGTACAAACTACACATTCTAGCTGCGTTTACCACTCATGCATGCATGACATGCTAGCTCTGTTTACATTCATGCATGGTGTATGTATATGCTAGCTGTGTTTACACTCACGCACAGTGTATGAACATGCTAGCTGTGTTTACACTCATGCATGGGGTAAGTACAGCTAGAAAGAGCGTTTCTCTCTGCTTGCCTTTCCCAAAGTTAAAATAGAGGAGATCAGGGCTGGAGCAAGAGTCGAGAGGGGAGGGCATTTGCCTTGCACGTGGTCTACTCAGGTTTGAGCCCCGCATCCCATGTGATGCCCTGAGCACCGCCAGGAGTGATCCCTGGGAGCAGAGCCAGGAGTAACCCCTGAGCATCACCGGTTGTGGATCAAAAACAAACAAAATACAAGAAACTGTTCAGTTGTAGGGTCTATAAAGCATGAAACAGCCACTTTATAAGTGAGGTATAGTGAGAGGTTAGCAACAACCACAGTAAAACAATTCTAACAATACTCTGTATTAAGAACTACACCAATGTGTTTCTCTTTTAATTAATTTCTAGACCGTAGCTAAGCTTCTGACTGCAGCAGACCAGGTATCTGAAAGCATGAAAAGTGAAGCCCCTGGTATGGGGAACGTTAGTACTAAATGTTAGGAATGAGCAGATGTTCTTATAAACAGAGGCCAAAGGAAAAGCAGTGGAAGGAATGACGCGTTCCTAAGAAGCCAGAAGAATAAACAACCACGAAATACCACCGTGGGGTGGGACTGAATCAGAATGAGGCACACTAGCATCTGTTTCACCAAGCAAATGACAATGGGGGGAAAGAAAAACGTACAGGCCATGCTGGCGCTCTCCCTGGCCCTGCGCCCAGCAGCCGGAGACAACGGAGGGGCCGAGGAAGGGCTGGTGGAGCCCAGAGAGCTCCCGGGGAGCGTCTTCCTGCAGGGGCGTGACAGGGCAGCTGGGACCTCCCCAGCAGCACCTACAGCCCGTGTGTGCCACAACCCAACATGTGACGGACCCCTGGGGGACCGAGACCCTGAGCAGGGGAGACACGGGTGTCCTCCCACCCCAACAAAGGGAAGGGCGGGACAAAGATGCTTCTGACAGACAGGCCGCAGTCACCTGAAGGCTCTCAGGGGCGCACACCTCGCTCCACGTTCCTAGCAGCTGTGGCCTGGCAGAAGCCGCGATGCGCACTTTGTGTCTGAGTCATCTACAGCACGAAATAGTCCTTTGTGAAAATTCTGTTTGGAGTTTGGGGCCGTCCCCAGTGGTACTCAGGGATTATTCCTGGCTCTGGGCTCAGAGATCCGTCCCTGGCAGTGCATGGATGTCGGGGATTGAGGCTGGGTTGGCTGCACACAAGCGCCTTGCCCACTGTACTCGCTCTTCTGTCCACAAAATCACCCTTTTAATAAACGTGAATCAGGTGTGGGCTAAGTTGATTTACTCAGAACAAGTATTTTTTACCCCGTTCTTTTTTCAATTTGGTTTCTGGGCCGTATCTGGGAATGCTTAGGGGCTACTCCTGTTTCGGTGCGTGGGGGTCACTCCTGGTGGTGCTTAGGGGATCAATCGCGTAGTACTGGGGATGAAACTGGGCTTTCCGTGTGCAGAGCAGGTGCTGCAGCCCCTGAGCTCTCCCCCCAATGATTTTGTATATTAAAAAATAATGAGGGGGCGCAGAATGATAGCACAGTGGGGAGGGCGCCTGCTTTTCATGTGGCCGACCCAGATTTGGTCCCCAGCATCCCCTATGGTCCCCCGAGCACCACAAGGAGTAATTCCTGAGTACAGAGCCAGGAGTAACTCCCTGAGCATCACCGGGAGTGATCCAAAAAAAAGCAGAAAAAAAAAAGTAAAGCAAAGGGCAAAGAGAAGTGAAAACACAGCAGATGCAATGCGACAGAAGAGCAGGAGCAAACCTTCTAAGGAGGAGGAACTTTCCAGGCTTGTTCTGTTGACTTCGGTCCCCTTGGTGCCGGGACTGGTGCTGACCTCTTGAGAGGAAGTGGTTCCTTCCAACTCATGGCTGCCATCTTCATCTGTTAGAGAGGCAGATTCAGAATCCTGGGCTCCCACTGAAGAAAGACTGGTACGATCAGAACTTTGATCCTATGAACATAATTACATGCTTAATTTCTCTCACAGCTGGACATTCAGGATTTCAAAAGCCACTTTGACAGGAAAGGGAATGCCTGACCCCTATGCTGAAACGCTCAGAGGACTTGTCAGTCAGCACTGAAAAAGCGAGCGACCTTTCCAGAGCTTTCTAACGTGAATGACTTGCTGAAGGTCAGTGTGAAGGAGGCAGTTTTCAGTTAAAGCAAAAGCCGTAAGATGAGACGCTGCTGATTTGAAATCTTCATTCATTATTAATTCCCCTCCCTGCAGAGCTCAGCACCCCTGGGATTCTCACGTTTACTTATTCTGCTACTGCTGTTATTACGGCTCTTAGCAGGAAGGAGGAGGGGTGGGGTGAGCCGAACCTGCACATCACCTGGGTGTTGGACGCTGCGGCCAAGGTCTCTCACATGTAGGCGTGGGCCCTGCTCCTCGGGCCACAGCTCAGCCTCCATTTAATTCTTTTTTTTTTTCCTTTTTGGGCCACACCTCTCGGAGCTCAGGGGAGGGAACATGCTTTGCTGGAATCATCTCTGGGGCTCCCAAATGCAAACTTGAATTCCATGCCTTTGCATAGCTACATTCCCACCTCCAACACGCTCTTCAGTTCACTGTATTGTTTTTTGCTTTTCTGGGCCACACCTATTGGTGCTGGGCCTCTCAAAGTGTTTATCTATTTAGTTGATGCTCCTGGTGGTGCTCAGGAAACCACGTGCTGGGCCTCCACCCTGGGTCTCTTTCACAAACAGCAGGTGTTGGTCTGCTGAGCTCTCTCCAGCCCCTTTACTCTTTTTGTGGGGGGGTTTAGGTGGCACAAGCAGAGATGCTCAGGGGTTCCTCCTGGCTCTGCACTCAGGAATTACTCCTGTCGATGCTTGGAGGACCATATGGGATGCCGGGATCAAACCCAGGTCAGCTGCGTGCAAGGCAAACACCCTCCCCACTGTACTATTGCTCTGGCCCCCTGAAAATGTTTTATTTTCATTCCTGACATATAATTTCACTGGATATAGGATTCTGACAGATATTTCCCCTAACCTATTAAAGGTGGGGCTGGGGTGATAGTATGGTGGGTAGGCGTTTGCCTTGCACATGGCTGACTCAGGACTGATTCCTGGCATCCATATGGTCATCGCCAGCATTGCCAGCAGTAATTCCTGAGTACAGACCCAGCAGCAATTCCTGAGTACAGACCCAGGAGTAATTCCTGAGTAAGTACAGACCCAGCAGGAATTCCTGAGTACAGACCCAGCAGGAATTCCTGAGTACAGACCCAGGAGTAACTCCTGAGCATCGCTGGGAATGACCCAAAAACAAAACAAAATAAAACAAAACAAAAAAATCCCAAAAAGCCAAAACACATTAAAATTATTGTTCTATGATGTCTCTCCGTGACGAAAAACACAGAGCCAATCAAATCTTAATTATTCTATAGATAATGGTTCACTTTTTAAAAAATGCTTTCAAGATATTATTTCATTCCCTTTAAAAATATATAGCAGTCATTTTATTAGCTCCTAGTTATCATTTAAAAGTTTTAATTTTTGTTAAGTAGTCCTGTGACTGATTCAAATACATTTCTCTTGACCTCAGAGGATTGAATTGAACATGTTAAGTTTCAACTGATAATCCCAATTTCCGGTTATCTCAGGATTGTGCATCTCCGGAGAATATGCCACAGCTTCTCTGCTCTTTCTGGACAGATTTTATTCCGGACACTGAGAACGTTACGCCGTGTGGCTGGAGACTGGCACATTCCACGGAGAACAACGATGCTTTTGTTTTGGCCAGTGGTCAACTGAGTTTATTTCCATTACACCTTCTTGTTTGTTTTATGATGCCAAGGATCAAACCCAGGTCCCTGCAGCACGCAAGGCAAATGCTCTACCACGGAGCGCCATTCCCAGGCCCTCTGCTCAATTTATGCCCCACGCGGCCCCGCCACTAGGTGTTCTAGATTCTAATCTGGAAAAGAAGCAATGAAGGAAGGAATAAAGTTGCATAAGCTAATTTTTATTCCAATGACACATTTTGTCTCAGACTGAAATGCTATATATAACCAAAGTTATTATTTAAGCTCAAATGCTGCTACTTTTCCTAGATTTATTTTTTAAATTCAAGCATCGTGAGAGGCTGGAGAGATAGTGCAGTGGGTAGGACACTTGTGTTGCGCACACTGTATCCTGGTTTGATCCCTGGCATTCCAGATGGTCTCCTAAGCACCGCCAGGAGTGATCCCCGCGTGCAGAGCCAGGACTAAACTCTGAGCACCTCCAGGTGCAGCCCAAACACCAACAGCAATGACAATAAAAATTTGGCTCTGCGAAATTTTTTTGATACTTCTAAACTTCACCTTTTTCTGTGAGTTGGTACAAGGATAACGGTAAGAACAGACACTCTTGCATATATGGAACTTTTGGCGGTGAGGAAGGGGAAAACGGGAAAACAGCAAACACTAAGAAAACTTGCCTTAGAGGATGCAGTGTACATGGCGAGCCTTGAATACCACTTGCTTGCTTTCTCTGCAACTCCTTTCCCGCAGTAAACATGCTGTTCCTCAGAACATCTAACTTAGGTACTAGCAGCGTATCTAAATTAAAGGAGGGTGATGAATGGGTTAACGCAGCCTGAGCGTCTTCCCGAAATGGACAAGTCGGTGAGAAGGCCGGAGAGGACCAGAGTCTATCCCGTGGCCTGTCCTCGCTTTTGGTGTAACTTTTAGATTTGGTCAGTCTGGCGGGCCTGGGTGAACTTCGGGGGCAGGCTCGACCCCCCGCACGCCTTGACGAAAGTCGGGCTTTTCTTCACGGCCACTTTGTCCTCACAGGCCCGCTGGAGGTCGGCGCTGGGCGTGCGGCTTGCCAAAGGGCTGCTCATGTTGTTCATGTACATCACGATCTCCTCAGCCAAATCCCGCCGAGCTGAGGGTGTCGAGACGCTTTTGCTCTCGTCTTCTTCCTCGTCCTCCTCCTCTTTTGCCGTTGTTCTGTCTCCGCAACCAGAAGAGAGAGGGGGTCAAATCCTGTCACCACGTCGGTTTTTTGAAGGGTTTGACTGAAAAGCTGCTGCTCAGACGCTGGAGCTTCTTGGGGTGCTGGCTTGGGACGGGGCCCACCTTGGCGCCATCGGTTTCACCGTCTATGTCTTCGAGGTCGAAAATCACGGGGGAATCTATTTTCTCCAGCAGCGAGTGGGAACCATCGAAAGGCGTGTCGTCGTCGCTGGACTCTTTCTCGGACTGTCCCTTTCGGACCCTACAGGCGGCGGCTTTCCGATCTCAAGGCTACTCGGCCTTGTGTTTTCCGAGATGACGCTTGACAGGATCTTGGCGTCGGCTCCTAACTTGTCCACCATCTCGCCGGGGTCTGCGTCCTGGTTCGCCCTGTTCAGCATGAGCCCCATCAGAAGCCCGCCGCTGAGGCTGTGGCTCTGGTTCCCCCCAGGACATTTGTGGCTGCAAATCAGGTTCGTTGTCGCTTTTATGTCTTTTCCTGAAGCATCTGCTGTGCATGCTGCCTGTTTGGTTTGTATCCTCAAAGGAGGATATTAAGAGCAGCTCTGAGGAGCTTTCTGAAATACAAGAAACACATTTTAGCCACAGAGAGGGCAACTGCAATGTAAGCTGTCCTTTGTTTATATTCATTTTATTTACACACTGTGATTTACAAAGTTGTTCACAGTACAGTGTTTCAGTCATTCGGTATTCCAACACCAGTCCCCCACCCAGGTGTCCTTACGACCACCCAGACCCCTGTTTCCCACCCACCCCTGCACCCAGGCCTGCTCCCTGAGCAGCACTAATTATATTGCTGATTAGAAAATACAGCTCAGAATGGTATTGCTAAAGTTATGATGTTTTTACTGGGATGTTACATGCAAGTCAGGCAATCTGTATTACTGTTTTACTCATGAGCTTATTAAATGGAGTGGACTTCTACTCAATTTTTTAGTAAAGATGTTCCTATTAGTCTCTTATGTTCAATAATCAATCCCAAACCCACTACAATAATGCAAGTTGGGGCTGGAGCGATAGCCCAGCGGGTAGGGCGTTTGCCTTGCAAGCGGCCGGCCTGTGCCGGCCTGGGTTCGATCCCGGCATCCCATATGGTCCCCGAGCACCACTAGGAGTGATTCCTGAGTGCAGAGCCAGGAGAAACCCCTGAGCATCGCCGGTGTGACCCAAAAAGCAAAAAAAAAAAAATGCAAGTTGTCTTAAGGTTGCAAACACTAGTTACTGCAACGGTAACGCAACAGTCAAAGAATGCTTTTACTGGCAAATAAACTACACTGTGCACTTCACTTACAGGATCTACCACAATCATTTCAAAAATCTGGGGTCGGAGCGATAGACCAGTGGGTAGGGCGTTTGCCTTGCACGTGGCTGACCTGGGTTCGATCCCTGGCATCCCATATGGTCCTCTGAGCACTGCCAGGAGTAATTCCTGAGTGCAGAGCCAGGAGTAACCCCTGAGCATTGCCGAGTGTGACCCAAAACTTACAGGTTGGGGAAAAAATCTAAGGATTAATGACTACACCCAAAGTTACCCGAAGCAGGCATGTAAATCGGGGTAGGACTAGCAATGCATTCTTGGGAATTGATACAACTGAGATGGGGTTTGAAGAAGTTACTCTGCTACTAGCCCTAACGTAGGAAGGCGCGTTATGGCCAGATTCACAGACCCATTTTATGGACACAGGAACTGAGGTCGAGTATGTCCTTGCCCACAGCAGGCTGGAGCCACTTGCTAACGCCAGTCCTTGCCCACAGCAGGCTGGAGCCACTATGGAGAGAAGCTCCAACAGGAACAAAGGGTTGTGATAAGGGTGTGAAAAGGACCAGCAAAAAGCTCCAACTCTTCTAGACAGCAGCAGAGACAGACTATTCTCTAGGCAGAAAGTCCCATGAGGGGACAGCTCGGGAGAAACACCTCAGAAGCCAGCTCTCAAAGGCCAGCCCGTGCCTCCTCGTTCTGGGGCATGGCTGGCATCCCGCTGAGATGTGGGATCTCTCTCTCTTTCTCTCTCTTTCCTCTCTCTCTATTCTCTTTCCCTCTCCCTCCCTCCCTCTCTCTTTTCTTTTTCTCTCTCTATTCTCTCTCTTCTCTCACTCTTTCTCCCTCTCCTCTCTATTCTCTCTCTCTCTCTCTCTCTCTCTCTCTCTCCATAATCTCTAGACTTACTATTTGTCTCCTGAAATCCTTCTCTGTGAGGCAAAGGCCACGGAGTCTGGGAAAGGCCTAGGACTGACTTTCCTTTCCTGCAAGAGCAATTCCTCGCTTCAGCTAGCCCAGAGCTTCCTGAGAAATCAGGAGCAGGGACCACCCACACCGTGTGGAACCCATGGACTCTAGGTGAGGCTGGATGGCTGCCCTGTGGGGTGGTGGGACGCGAGCGAGGTCTGTACCGTGCGGGGGCTCAGAACAGATGCTCAACAGTCCTCCCCGGGTGACCGAGGTGAGTAGGGGCGGCACACTCCTCCCAGGGGCCACCTGCAGCATGACCCATTCCTGAAGTGACAGAATTTTAGCATGTGGATCATAAGTGTATTAAATGTAGCATATTTCCTAAAATGAAAGTTCAAGACTGGGATTGACATCCAGGTCTGGTTAACAGGCCATGAAGATGCACAGCTCTCTGGTTTAATTTCTGGGTCTGGGGGTCACACACTGGGATGCGCACAGGCTATTCTTGGCCCTAGGCTTGTGGGTTGCTCCTGGCAGAGCTGGGGACCATGAGATGCTGGGGAGCTAACCGAGCCTTGTGCATGCAGAGTATTTGCGTAGTCTTTTAAGCTCTCTGGCCCACACTTTAAAAGCACATAAATCAAGATTGGTGGGGAAGAGTGATAGTACAGGGGGTGGGGGGCATTTGCCTTGCAAATGGGAGACCCAGGTTGATCCCCAGCATCCCGCACGGTTCCCCTGAGCTGGCCGGTAGTAACCCCTGAGCACCACCAGGTGTGTGCCCCCTGAAAAATACTAAGTTAGTATTCACCCTGGTGAGGACCTAATACAATATGGCAAGTTTATGTTAATTCTTCTGAATTGATGTCAATGGTGACTATCTTAAATGACCTTGAGGTTCTGTATGTCAGACCTCAAGGTCATTTAAGACTGATTTTTTTTCTTTTTGGGTCATACCCAGCAGTGCTCGGGGTTACTCCTGACTTTGCACTCAGGATTCACTCCTGGCGGTGCTCGGGGGACTGTCTGGGATGCTGGGGATCGAACCTGGGTTGGCTGCATACAAGGCAAAACACCCTACCTGCTTTACTATCGCTGTGGCTCCTGAGACTGATTTTCAGTCTGTAAAGCTGAAAAAAACCAAAAGTGCTGAACCAAGCTAAAGACAGCTATGTTATTTTTATCAATGAAAATTATTATTATTATTATTATTATTATTATTATTGTTATTATTATTGCTTTTTTGGTCACATCTGGCAATGCTCAGGGGGTTACTCCTGACTCTGCACTCAGGATTGCTCCTGGTGGTGCTCAGGAAACCATGAGATGGGATGGCGGGGATTTTATATAAAAGACAATGGAGTGTGCGCACTGTCTAGTAAGCATAAGTCAGTAACAGGCTGGAGCCGTAGTATAGTGGGGAAGGCTCTGGCCTTGCACGTGGCGATCTGGTTGAGATTCTCAGGGTCCCACATGGTCCCCTGAGCACCATCGGCAGGAGTCCTGAGTGCAGGGCCCGTAGTACATTTGGGGTGACCCTGAACATTTGGGGTGTGGCCCCAAACCTTAAATCAAACAAGTCATTAACAAGGTGACCAGCAGCGCAGGAGGTCAGAGCTCGCTGGTATTAGTCTCTTCTAGATCAGCTGATATGTCGGATGTAAGAAGCCAAGCGCACGCTGTGGTGGGGCGTCCTCGCATGTGCGAGGCTCTGGGTCAATTCCTAGCACCACCCAGGGGGAAAGCAGAGGTTACTCCTTCTGTTTGACAGACTAATCATCAGCAAAGGCTGTGGGAATCTTATAACCTAAAGACAACAGGGACTGCATTTACATGCATGTGCCAGGGGTCATGGCAGAGTCAGCGCTACGGCCTTCACACCAAGATGGCTACTCAATTTTCTAGAAGTTGCCAAACATACCTGTGAGTCAGATATGGCCTTTGGGCTGCTTCCGTGCGTCTTACATGAGTTTTACTTATTGTCTGTTTTTTTGGGGACCACACATGGCACATTCAGGGGTCACGCCTGACTCTGTACTTGGGGGTTGTTTCTGGCAGTGTGGGGCGGCATGAAGTGCCAGGGATCGAATCCAAGACTTCCTGCATGCCAAGCATGTGCTCAGCCTGTGGAGCTCTCTCTAGCCCAGTTTAAACCTGTGCTTGTGTGTGTGTGTGTGAGAGAGAGAGAGAGAGAGAGAAAAGAGAGAGAGAGAGAGAGAGAGAGAGAGAGAGAGAGAGAGAGAGAGAGAGAGAGAGAGAGAGAGAGAGAGAGAGCCGGCAGTGCTCAGGGCTTTCTCCAGAGTCTGCACTCAGGATTACTCCTAGTGGACTTGGGGAGACCACACGGGTGCTGGGGACTGAGCTCAGGTGGGCTGCACGCAAGGCAAGTGCTGTACCCACTGTGCTATCACTCTATTCCCTATTTCCTGATATTTGAAGCGGAAAGAACCCCTAGATGATACTACTAGCGCCCTTTCAGGTATCGCCCCACTTTCGATTATTTTTTAAAACATTTTTATAATACTACCATGAGATATACAATACAAGGATGCTCATAATTGGATCTCTTTCATACAGTGTTCCGGCACCCCAGTGCCCCATTCCCACCACCAATGTCCCTCCCTCCCACCCAACCCCAGCCTGCCCCTATAGCAGGCACCTTTTCTTTCTCTCTTTCTCTCTTTGTCTCTGGCTCTGTATTTCTCTTTCGCTTCTCTCTCTCTTTTTTTTTGCTTTTTGGGTCACACCCGGTGATGCTCAGGGGTTACTTCTGGCTCTGCACTCAGGAATTACTCCTGATGGTGCTCGGGGACCATATGGGATGCCGGGGATCGAACCCAGGCTGGCACAGGCCGGCCCGTGCAAGGCAAAGGCCCTACCCACTGGGCTATCGCTCCAGCCCCTGCTTCTCTTACACTTTGTGGTTTGCCCTACAGATATTGAAAGTTTATTTATTTATTTATTATTCATGACCTATTTATTTATTTATTCATTCATTCACTTATTTATTTATTTAGCTTTTTGGGTCACACCTGGTGACGCTCAGGGGTTATTCCTGGCTCTGCACCACTCAGGAATTACTCCTGGATGGAGCTCGGGGACCATATGGGATGCCGGGAACTGAACCCGGGTCGGCCACGTCCAAGAGGCAAATGCCCTCCCCACTGTGCTAACGCTCGGCCCTATTAACAGTTTATGATATAAGTCTCTATGTGTATATTCAATAGGAGTTCTAGTGTGACATTCCCCATCAACCTCCCAGTTTGTTCCAACCCGGGTTCAATCTCCAACATCCCATGGGGTTGCAACAGCCAGCCAGAAGTGATACCCTGAGGGGTAGGGTGTTTGCCTTGCATGCGGCTGACTTGGGTTTGTTCCCTGGCATCACATATGGTACCCGAGCACTGCCAGGAGTAATTCCTGAGTGCAGAGCCAGGAGCAACCCCTGAGCATTGCCGGGTGTGATCCAAAAAGCAACAAAACAAACAGTTGGAAAATATGTAAACTAGGATTAGAAAGAAATTTCACAGTACTTTCATATTTTATAGAGTAAATTTTTATGCTTTAGCTCTCAGTAATTATATATATATATTGAGATGTTAAATTCACCTATGAATTACAGGGTTTTGATTTTTTTACTTTCCAATGAAACATTAAAAAATTATTTGGTTATTCTATACCTCTATCTTCTAGAGTTATCAGATGTCTGTCTACTAAAATAAAATAATCAACATATTATATAGTGAAGCAGAAATAAGACAAAAAATGCTTTAAATACCAGAATGTACTAGGATGTAAGAAAAACATACTGGAAAGTAAGTATTCCTATAAATCCTATTACACAGTTTTTGGCAGTACTGATGAACCTTTGGCACTTAACAGATGGGAAAGTTTTCAAGTCAAAAACATTAAATCAATAGCAACTCTAATTCACACCTAAGAGTATCTTAGAGGTTTTTAAAAAATTGACTTGCTGAGCACAGGAAGTAGACACAGGCTCAGTCAGCTGCAGCGCACTCCAACACACAAATACACACACACACACACACACACACACACACACACACACTCCCCAATGGAAAAAGAGCAAAGCAAAGACAACCAGTGTCATGTGATGAAGGGGTCAATTAGACAATGGTTAAGAAGGACTAAACTGTTGTTGAGCAAATTTTAGATATCAGGGGCAAAAAATTTTAATGCTATAACCACCATTATTTAAGAAAGAAGTGCGAATTAAGATAGTTACAGATCAATTTATGTACATCTTTTTCTTTTGGGCCACACCAGCAATGCTCAAGGGTTATTTCTGGCTGTGCATTCAGGAATTACTCCTAGCAGTGTTCAGGGGACCATATGGGATGCTGGGGATAGAACCTGGGTTGGCCACGTGCAAGGTAAACACTCTACCCGCTGGACTATCACTCTGGTCCCAATTAACTTTTGATAGCCAGGACAGAGAGCTGAAAAAATATTTTTGCTAAGAGTTGGAGAGCCGGGGCTGAAGAGATAGTTCAGGGGGTCAAGGGGGCTTGTCCTGTAGGAGGCTGACCCGGTCTAGTCCCGTTAACAGATATGGTTACCTGAGCACCGTGAAGAATGAATCCTGAGCCAAGAGTAGCCCTTGAACATTGTCGGCTGTGGCCCTCATGTAGTCTTTGTAGGTTATATAGTCCTTGGGATAACTATCACCTCTGTCACTGTTGTCCAGAAGTGGCCATAAATAATACATGAATGAGTGAGCAATGCTCTAATAACCTTTGTTTATGAACAATGGAACTAAAAACCATAGTTTCCATAGGTCTCAAAATATCTATTTTTGTTTCTGTGGCCCACACCTGGTGCTGCTCAGTGCTACTCTTGGTTCTGTGCTCCTGGTGTGAGTGGGGAACTGTATGAGGCGCCATGGGTTGAACTCAGGTGTGCCCCGCAAGGCAAGCCCCTACCCATAGCTGCATATCCCCAAGGTAGAGGAATTTCGAACAGTGCTGCCGTGAACCTGTAGCAAGACTGACTGTAAACATAGTTCAGATTGGCAGGAAAGGCCTTTGACTATTACTCGAAAGACTGTTGCATGACACAGAATTGAGTTGATGCAAAAATAAAATAATGCAATTCTATACTCCGTCACTACACAAGAAACTTTGAATCAATTTGACTCCCCTAATCCTGCACCACGAAATGGTCCAAGTATTACCCTAGATTCTAGACTGGCCTTTTCATAAAACAATATACAAAATGTACTTTAAAAAGAAAGATATTCAGGTGAGTTACCCACTCTGAATTACCCAAAAGGACTATTCCTATCTTTAAAAAAAAATCGAAGACAAAGAAACTACACAACAGACTGATTTCAAAGCGGGCTGTATGGTTCTCCCAAGTCACCTTACTTGATCCTATTTTCCCTTTCTGAAAACTCCCAAAAGGCCAAATTCAAAAGACAGTACCTGGCTTATTTATTTATCCCCATATTTTATTAAAATTAAAACTTGAGCAAGGGGGACCGGAGCTATAGTACAGAGGGTAAGGTGTTTCCCAGTGACGTGGCCGATCTGGTTCGATCCCCGCATCCTATATGGTCCCCAGAGCATGGCCAGGAGTAATTCCTGAGTGCAGAGCCAGAGTAACCCCTGAGCATCACTGGGTGTGACCAAAAAAAAAAAAAAAAAAAAAAAAAAATTCAAAAAACATTGAGAAAGGAATATTGTTAGAATTCTGTTATTTTATGATTCTACTTTATAGACTAAAAAATTAAAACTGTAGCTTTCTATAGTATACATAGTATTCATAAAACTATGCATAGTATTCATAAAATAATACATAGTATTAATAATAGAACTATGCACAAAGACATATTAAAAACAATAATGCCGGAGAAATTGGCCTAAAGAAATATTCACTAGCATGCAGATGCAGGTAATTCTGCATGTAACAGACCATATAACTCACCCACACTTTCTCCTGATATTTTGTCTGTGCTATTGTTGCTCGTGCGAACTATGCAGGAAGTACTTTGGTAATTGAGTTTAGGAAGACAATCGGCACTTCCTTTCTCGCTCTCTGACACTGTAAAGATGAAAACGAAAATGTTAAAATCTATGTAAGACAGGAGGCAGGAATAGAACTAGCTTGTCATGAGCATCCATCTCAAGAAAACACAAACACCGATTCGCAAAGCTCCAAGCTGACCTATGTTCATGCAGTGCTAATCCCAATAACCCAAGCTCAGGAAATAATGCAGGGGTCTAACACCCTTGGTTGTTGAGTGGAGAAAGAGACTGTGGTGTGCACACATGATGGGCTACTACTCAGCTATAAGAAAGGATGAAATCTTCCATTCACTATGACTTGGGTAGAACCAGAGGGTGTCATGTTAAGCAAAAAGAAATCACAAAGGGTGCATAGCGGCACTATTCACAATAGCCAGAATCTGGAAACAACCTAAGTGCCCGAGAACAGACGACTGGATAAAGAATCTACACAATGGAATACTATGCAGCTGCTAGAAAAAAAATGAAGTCATGAAATTCGCTTGTAAATAGATGGACACGGAGAGGATCATGTCGAGTGAAATGAGTCAGAAGGAGAGAGAACAGACACAGAATGACTGCACTCATGTGTGGGACATAAAAATCAGTATCAGATAACACCCAAGGACAGTAGAAACAAGGGCCAGGAGGACTGGTCAAAGTTGGAAGCTTGCCTCAAGGGCTGGGGTAGAGGGCTGCTGGGACAGAGAGGGGACCACCATGACAGTTGGAAGGGGTCCCTCTGGGTGGGAGCTGTGTGCTGGAAGCGGGTGAAGGCCCAAACATGATGCTCTCTCTCAGTATTTGTGTTGCAAACCATGATGCCCCAAAGGAGAGAGAGAGACAGAAGAAAAGTGGGTGCCACAGAGGCAGGCTGTGGGGCGGGGAGGCAGGAGGCACACCGGTGTTGAAAACGCACACCAGTGGAGGGATGGGTGTTGGGACACCGCATGACTGAAGCATGACATGGGAGCTTTGTTAACTGTGTATCTCATGGTGATTCAATAAACAAAACAAAACATTCTACCCAAAGCGATATGGACTCCACTTACATCCAGTGGCATCCCCATCAAAATTCCCACCGCATGGGGCGGAGCGATAGCCCAGCGGGTAGGGCGTTTGCCTTGCACGCGCCGGCCTATGCCAGCCCGGTTCGATCCCCGGCCATCCATATGGATCCCCTGAGCACCACCAGGAGTAATTCCTGAGTGCAGAGCCAGGAGTAACCCCTGAGCATCGCTGGGTGTGACCCAAAAAAGAAAATAAAATTCCCACCGTATTCTTTAGAACACAGAACAGACATTGCTCAAATTTACAAGATGTGATAAGATTCCCTGAACAGCCAAAGCAATGCTGAGAAGAAGTTGGAAGGCTGGCTTTACTGATTTAAGACGACGCTGTGAGCTGTAGCAACCCAAATGGTATGGTGCTGAATTAATACTGACTGCAGAGCAGCAGCACATGCGCCGAGAGCCCCGAGATAAACGTTCGGATATAGGAATCGTAAAACATACGGCAAAGGAGCTAGTGCATGAAGTGGACCAAAGAAAGCTTTTAATAAGCGGGGTTGAAAAAAGCCAGGCACAGCGATTTAGCCACATGAGAGAAAATGAACCCAGATTCTTATCTCACACCATACGCAAAAGTTAATTCAACATCGATTAAGGGCCTCGTATGACATGAATTCATAAAATACATTGCGGCAAACAGAACTTTTCTTGATGATGATTTCAGAGAAGTCTTCAGTCATTGCCCTTGGGCAAGAAAACAGAAGCAAAATAAATACGGCTACATCTAACTAAAAAGTTTCTGCAGTGCAAAATTAAGAGTGACTAGAAAATATTCAGGGTTCGGAAAGATAGTACAGCAGGCAGGGTGCTCGCCTTGCACAAGGTCAACCTAAGTTCGATCCCCAGCTGCCCCTGTGGTCCCCTGAGCACTGCCAGGAATGATGGTGTGATCCCTGAGCACAGAGCCAGGACGAAGCCCTTGGCATCATGGCGTGGCCCCCCAAAAACCAAAATTAAAAAAAATTCATTCACACATCTGACAAAGGGCTGATATGTAAAGTTATACAAAGTGTTGACAAAACTTCAAGCACGCAAACAAAAGCTACCATCAAAAAATGAAGACGCTAAGGAGACACTTCCTTAAAGAAGATACACAGATAGCCAGAGAATACGAGTAAGTGTTCTTCAATCACTTACCAGAAAGGGAGCAAAGGAGTTGTTATGGAAAAGTGGAAAATAACCTCAGCACTTTCCTAAATAAAATACTCTGTATTTTCAATCAACTCACGTTCATAGCTGTATACAGCATCAACCTGAGACACCACTCACCGGAACTAGAATCACTCCCTTTCTTATCTTTCTCCTGAACGTCCTCGCCAGATGCAGCCCCTCTTCTAACTTCATCCTTGGATAATGAATTATATCCAAGATCAGACTGGCCACCTGGGAAAAATAAAAATAACCCTGTGCTGCTTATCCTAAGCTTCTTTAGGAAGAACAAGAGGAATAAGAAGCAACATATACATGTTTGAGTTTGTGTATAGAAAATCTGGATAGGGGCCGGAAGAATAGCACAGCGGGGAGGGCGTTTGTCTTGCATGCAGCCAACCTGGGTTCGATCCCGGCACCCCATATGGTCCCCTGAGCACCGCCAGGAGTAATTCCTGACTGCAGAGCCAGGAGAAACCTCTGAGCGTTATTTGGGAGTGGCCCCAAAATAAAAACAAAAAAATAATAAAATGTGCCCTGACCCCTTGAGCTATTCTGTCAAAAACACCCAAGGTTTTGAATGTGAGTACTCTGTCCTAGGAGACAGGAGATTTGAAGCCACTTCATGTTTCTATGTTTATAGACAGTTCCCAGATTCATAACATAGTGGTTTGTTACAACTCTATGAAAGACCATGTATGGTGTGGTTTATATAAAGTTGAAAAAAAACTAAGGAAACTGTCTGAAGCACCACTAGGATTTTACTTTCATGTCTATTTAAAATTCTTTGTGGGGGCAACACCCAGAGTGTTCAAGACTTACTGTAGGATCACTGCTACAAGTGATGAGGAGAATCAGAGCTCCAGCACCACATATGGTACTGGGGACGGAACAGGGGGCATGCAAGGCCAGAGCCTCAATCCCTGTACTACCTCCTAGGCCCCAGTAATCTGCCTTTTTTTTTTTTAATTTTTAATTGTTTTGCTTTTTGGGTCACACCCGGCAGTGTTCAGGGGTTACTCCTGGCTCTTTGCTCAGGAATTACTCCTGGTGGTGCTCGGGGACCATATGGGGTGCCGGGATCACAGGCAAATGCCCTACCCGCTGGGCTATCGCTCTGGCCCTTTATATTTCTATTTTTTTGCTTTTTTGGGTCATGCTTTTTTGGAGATGCTCAGGGGTTACTTCTGGCTCTGCACTCAGGAATTACTCCTGGTGGTGACCAAGGGACCATATGGGATGCCAGGGATTGAATTTGGGTTGGTGGCATGCAAGGCAAATGCCCTCCCCGCTGTGCTATCACTCTGGCCCAGTAATCTATCTTTTAAAGGTATATATTTTAATAAATCCTGAAAGAAAGCAAATATACGAATTTACACTTTAATGAAATTAGTATCAGTGCTACAATGTATTTTCTGTATATTTACACTTAAACCTATATGTATTTATACTTTTATTACACCTTTTAATTTGAGTCTAGCTTAAGTCTTACTGGAAGATGCAAACATAATCACACTGCAGTACGGAAAGTTCCTGAGTACCCTTTGACCAGCTGCCCACAGTGATAAAATCTGGCTGTTTTTATCTGAGTGGCAGCCCCACATCTGGCTACGCTCATAGCATGGCCTCATGGCTCTGTGCTTAGAGATCACTCCTCATTGGTTTGGGGGTCACAGAATTATGGTACTGGGGACTGAACTGGGGTTGGCTGTGTGCAATGCAAACATCTTATTCGCTACGCCTCTCTGGCTTTGTAAAATAATATATACATAGTTTTTGTTTGGGGGCCACTTTGGTGGTGTTTATGGCTTACTCCTGGCTCTGCATTCAGGGATCACTCCTGATGGGTTCAAGGTACCATGTGAGGTGATAGGGATTGAACCCAGGTTGGCTGTGTGCAAGGTGAGTGGCATACTCACTGTACTATCGCTCCAGCCCCTATAACAATAAGGTCTGACATTTAAAACAAATGATTTTTAAAACCAGGTCAGTGATGTTTCTATGATACTAATAATTCAGATGAGGGCTAAAGCTTCTTAAACCCTGAATAATATTTTTGTTATTAAAAGGAATTTATCCTAAGCCAATTAAATAATAAGAGACCTATGTGCTATCCAGAGTTAACTCAATTATCAAATACTTGAATAAATGATGTTATAACTTCTTTCCTTCACCCTTCTCCTTCTAGTCAAATCATGAATAAAACTGCTGTACTTCCTTAAACTTGTTAAGTTATTCAACTGGACAGCAAACCAAGTGCCTAACATACATATGAACAAGTTAGCTAAACGTATCATTGAAAAAAAACCCAAAGCAAGACTGCCAGCAGCTCTAGTTTGTCAAATGCACTGTTGTAGGGACCTGAACCATAGCACAGCGGGTGGGCTCTTGCCTTGCATGTGCCTACCCCAGGTTCAATCCCTGGCATCCCATAAGGCGTCCTGAGCGCCACCAGGAGTGACACCTGAGTGCAGAGCCAGGAGTAACCCTAAGCACAACTGGGTGTGGGCCCAATCCCCCGCCACCCCCCAAATATACATATATATGCACTGTCATAAATGTACACATAAGCACACACAGACCTGTACTAGCTCTATCATCGGTACCATAGGCCTTGATTAAAGCAGTGTTCAAAGGCGCCTGCTCCACAGCGTGGCTTCCACGAGCACTGTCCATGCTGCCGTGACTAACGGCATCCAGGTCACTGCCATCTGCTTCAGAACACAATGTGACAGCGGTTTACTACTCAAGGCCATGCCGAGACATAAGCTTGTCTCTCTGGTTCGCTAACACTGGCATGACATGTGCTTCTAACTAGCAAAGCAGCTACCACAGAAACCGACTATGAGCTGTTACTGAATATTAACAGACTAAAATAAGACCAGCGACGGCTGATCCTTCAACAGTTGTGGGGGAGGGGAAATCTGGCATTTTTCAAATAAAATTACACAGAAATGAGCCTCAGGGCAATTAAAAACTAGAAAATTCTCAATTTGCAAACTACTTTAGATTTCCAAAAAATATATTAAAAAAAGTACACGTTTTGGGGCCAGAGCAAAAGTACCGCAGTGGGCCAACCCAGATTCAATTCTCAGCATCCCATACGGTCCCCTGAGCATCAACCAGGAGCAATTCCTGAGTACAGAGCCGGGAGCAACCCTGAGCACTTTGAGGTATGGCCCCAAAAACCAACCAAGCCCAAAATAGATGTAGTCTTAAAGTCCCCAGAATTCCGGCTTCCACTCAAGCCTGCTTTCCTTGCTCGCGGTCTGTCTGTCTGATGCCGGCCGGGCTCTCTCTAGAACACATCTCCTCTTTTTCCCTCCTCTCACACTTCTCTCAGTAAGTTTCAAATAAAAGAACTACCTTGCTTCACTAAAATAAATCTGTAAGCTTAAAAAATGCGTCGTGCTCATATTTATAAAGCAGTAAACCACATCCAGCCCTGGGTCCTGCAGTTACCTGAGAGAGTAGTTTGTGATAAGTGTCGGTGTTTCTTAAGCGCTCTTGAACTGTGCTACTCCCAAAATAACATTTCTTACTTTTGTCCAAAGAAAGTAGCCACTACGGCTTCGTGAAGGCCAGGTGCTTTCCAAAACAGCCTATTCATTCAACGAAATAAAATAATGAGTGACATAATTTTTAGGGAAAAGTAAAAACCACACATAGTGAATAAAGAATATAGAAGTAGTTTGTACGATTAAATTAGAATGAGCAAATCTTCCTTGATTTACAAAATAATTTTAAGTTCTCGAAAATAAATGTCAAATCAACTCGTCAGCAATTTTCTTCTGCCATTAAAGTCAGGTGGCTGAATTACAGACGTAATCCCCCTCCCATTAACTAGTCATTACCTTATTATAATAACCATATGTGATGGCATTGGGGTCGATACCAGCTTTATGCATTTCGAACAGCACCCGGACAGCCAGGACGGGCTGGTTGTACTGTCCGCAGAGCTGCATGAGGATCCGGTAGCACACCTGAAAGGCAGTGGGGGGCAGGAGGGGTGTGTTAAAAATGAGCCCAACCAAAGACGGGAGGGAACGAAAGAGTGAAACAGCTTCTGAGCAACGCTGTCACCTCATCGGGTGGGTCCATCTTCTTCGACTGCATTTTCCTGAGCACATCATACGCAGTTTTCAGAGCCCTGACTTTGGAGTGACAGACCTTCACGTACGCCGGAGACAGATGAACCACAGGCCGTAACAGTGCCTCAGCAGACACCGGGACCACATCTGTGGAATGGACGAGTACCGCTTGGCCATTTTATGGGCTGATTTAATTTCCTAGGGAAAAAATGAAGGATATGATGAATAAATTCACACTTTGTTGGGGCGCCCACACCAGCTAATGCTCAAGGCTGACCCCTGCCCTGTTCTCAGGGATCAGTCCTGGCTCAGTGAAGGCTTTGTGGTGCCGGGTCAAACTTAGGTGGGCAGTGTGCGAGGGAAGCGCCCTCCCTGCTGTACGACTGTTCCAGTTCATTAATTTATAGTCTTAAGCATCTTTTGTTAGCTCAATGGTAAAGTTAATTTTCCAGATTATTCAAAACTTGAATATTTGGAGGGAACAGTAAAATCTAATAATAGCTATATGCGGGGAAGTAAAGACTAATAAGGGAGGCCGAGGACCACATTTAGTTCTCGTCAGAGTATCCTCGAAGAAAGAATAAAAACTTTTCAAAGCACCTGTTTCGTTCTCGGAACATGGGCGATGGACTCCCGGGAGTACTTGCTTTGGAAGGCACCTTGCTCTTTTGTGTGTGCAGAAAACCTTCAGGTCTCTCAAATAAATTGTTCCTAAGAACTGGAAATCCATTATAGCTGTTTTTGAAAAGAAAAAAATATTCACATCCACATCATGAACACAAACTAAAAAATTATAATCAATAATTCCTTAACTTGGAATACATGTTATCTACCTTTTCCTATTAGACTGATATATACTCAACAAATATTATATTAATGAACATATAGGCAACACACACTCTTTTCTTCCCCACAAAATATAGAAATATAATAGACAAACATAACTTTAAACATCTATCTTGGAGGAAAAAGTGTGAAATGCATTTAATTTTGCCAAGTCTCAGAACCAGATCACTTGTCACTTGTCTTCCCATTGTTCATCGATTTGCTCGAGCAGGTGCCAGACACGTCTCCATTTGTTGGGAACGAGGTCCATTATTGTTACTATTTTTGACATACCGAATACACCACGGGTAGCTTGCCAGGCTCTGCCGTGGCTCTGGGTTCATCCCAGGGGGCCCAGTCTTTTTCTATGTCAGACCATCAACAATCCAGGGCCCATGGGACAGAGCCCTGGGTGTAGACAAGTCTGTCTCCTGTCTCCTCAGAACCTATATCCAAAGTAATTCATGCACACTTTTGAGAGTTAATACTTTGGGTCTGGGTAGAGTTCAAGGAGTGAGAGTATCTTTTGCATGCAGGGAGGCTTGGGTATGATTCCCAGCACCACATGGTCCCCGAGTACTGCCAGGAGTAACCCTTGAGTACGCAGGGGCATGGCTACAATACAGAAAACCCCAAACAAACAAAAGTCAGTATTTGAGTTTTTGGGGAGTGGTGGGGGTAGGACAAACCTTGAAGTGCTGAAGACTTACTCCTGGCTCTGTGCGCAGCAATTACTTCTGGTGGTGCGCAGAGGACCACATGGGAAACCAGGGATTGAACCTACGCTGGCCATGTGCAAGCCCTAGTTGCTGTACTATAGCTCTGGCCCCAAATCAGTATTCTCATAAATTAATAAAAACAGCAGATAAGGCAACAATTGCTAAAGAGCCCAAAGATCGTTTCAAACTGAACAGTCATTAGTATCACTTTGGATTAATTGTATATTATGCTAAGAATCTCCATCTTTAAATGCTTATACTTCGTACACTACAGCAAGTTCTCACAGTATCATGAATTGGCTCATCAGGTTAGTACAGTGTGGCGGGGCGGTTTCTAGAAAAGAAAGTCGAGAAAGTTGGTTTTATTTCTTTTTCATGTTGTGGAGTTCCAGCCCAGGACCTCACGCATGTGAGGAATGCACAACACCACTGCTGACGCAAACTCAGAAAGTTGGAGAAGAGTAAGAACAAGATCACAAACGGGTGGCTCTGAGGAGGTGGGATTAATCTGGGCATTTAAAAACTGGACTTCCCCCTCATCAGAACTCCACCCAGCAGAAGAGCCTATCATAGCCCGGCTTGCACGGCTGCTTGCCGCCATGCGGTTTATCAATAAATGCTGGAGATCAGAGGTGACTACAAGAGTATGCCACCCACACGGCAGAGCCTGGCAAGCTACCTGTGTCGTATTTGATATGCCAAATACCAGTAACAATTATAGACCTCATTCCCATGACCTGATGGAATGGTTTGAGGCTCTTTATGTTCCTGGAGCAAGCAGATGCCCTTGGGCTCTACTAGCATGAGACAGGACATATGGAGATGTTACTGGTGCCCGCTGGAGCAAATCAATGATGAACGGGAAGACAGTGATACAGTGATTTAAAAACTGGCCAGCAGGCCAGAAGTACAGTGGGGAAGGTGTGTGCCTTGCATGTATCTGGCCTGGTTTTAATCCTCAGCAACACATCTGATTCCCCAGGTGTGCCAGGACTGAGCCCTGAGCACAGAGATAGGAGTAAGCCCTGAACACTGCTGGGTGTGGGCCTCCTCTCTCAACCTCCTCCCCACCCCCAAAAAAAAAAGTAACCATCACTGGGATTGGACATGCTTTGGCAATGTAATTTCTTAAGGGCGTATGCATTTTTTTCTTGATCACTTGATCACATGACATCCCGTTATTTGTCGATTTGCTCGAGTGGGCGCCAGTAATATTTACATTTGACCCTATTACGTGCCAGTGTAGCCCAACGGCATCAGCTTGCTTCAGGAATACAAAGAGCCTCAAACCGTTCATTCAGGGTCTTGACAAGGAAGTCTGACCATCTTGTAGGTGGGCGACCACGTGATCTTTTGACATCCCGTGGAATCCAGTTGGTTACGGCTCTAGTCCAGCGGTTGTCTCCAAATCGAATTACATGTCCAGCCCCTCTGATTTTCGATGCCCTGGCAAACGAGACAGCGTCCCTGACTCTGGAACAGCGACGGAGGTCGGAGCTCCGAATTCCTTCTTTCACTTGAGTGAGGCGTGATATTCCAAGCATAGCTCTTTCGATTCCTCTCTGGGAGACCGAATAGCATTCTCATCCTGCTTTCCTAGGGCCCAGGTCTCTGAGGCGTATGTTAATGCAGGGAGAATGGTGGAGTTGAAGAGATGTGCCCGAGCTGGCGGTTCTTTGTCTTTTTAGCTATTTCTTCGATGCTTTTGAAGGAGTTCCATGCCACTCTCTTCCTCCTGCGCAGCTCAGGTTTTAGGTCATTCATCATGTTGACTTCTTGACCTAGGTACACATAACTGCTGCATTCAGAAATGTTTGTTCTATTGAGAGTGGATGGGGCCTCTGGAACTAGTTCATTTTTCATGAACATAGTGTTGCTGATATTCAGCTGCATTTTTTTCTTTTCTTTTTTTTTTTTTGCTTTTTTTGGGTCACACCCGGCAATGCTCAGGGGTTTCTCCTGGCTCTGCACTCAGGAATCACTCCTGGCGGTGCTCAGATGACCATATGGGATGCCGGGATCGAACCCAGGCGGGCACAGGCGGCCACTTGCAAGGCAAACGCCCTATCCACTGGACTATCGCTCCGGCCCCTGCACTTTTTCTTAAAGGTATAAATTCTTAATAGCTATAATTAAATAAGCAAAACTATAATAAAAGATGGAAAACTCTATTATATATTATTAAAGGCAAATTCAATAGTCTTGGTAATGGCTGAATGATAAATAGGGTGGGACTAAGATAACAAATGATAGAAAAGAACTGAGAGTCCGGGAAAACGTCCCTGAAAAATTCACTGTATGTGCATGGTATGAAAATGAAACCGTTCTGTGTCATTGCAGAGTCTTGCTGCTTTATCCTTGCACACAATGTACGTGAGTCATCCCTTAATAAGAGGGCATGTGCTCCATAAGAGTTTAAATCCTGTTTGGAGGCCTACATACAGGCCGTCCATGCATACCTCGCTAGCTGAGCTGGAGAGTTAAGTTCTAGGGGGCAGCAAGGTGGCAGTGCACAGGCCCAGCTGAACTGAGGGCTGCTGAGGACGGTAGCCGAGGGAGTGGAGGCAGGGTGGGGGCAAGAGGGGCTGGGCTACAGCGTCCTGGTGAGTAAACTGTCTCCAGCTCCAGCTAAAGTGATTTCCTCATTAAGGACCAAATTCAGGGCCAGAGAAACAGCACAATGGATAAGGCATTTGCCTTGCCTGCTGCTGATCTGGATTGGATTTTCAGCATCCTATAGGGTCCCTGAGCATCCCAGGAGTGAGTGCAGAGTCAGGAATAAGCCCCAAGCAAAGTCAGGCCGGTCCCAAAACCAAACAGAACAAAACAGAGAAACACCAAACTAACCAAAAAAAGGGCTAAATCCTAAAGCGTATTTTATTTTATTTTTTTCTTTTGGGTCACACCCGGCGATGCTCAGGGGTTACTCCTGGCTCTGCACTCAGGAATTACTCCTGGCGGTGCTCGGGGACCATATGGGATGCCAGGGATCGAACCTGGGCCAGCATGGGCCTGCCGCGTGCAAGGCAAACGTCCTACCCGCTGGGCTATCGCTCCGCCCCCTAAAGCATGTTGTAAATTAAGTGGCAAAACCAGACCATATGTGGGGGGGAGAAGCAAATCGGAAGAACTCTTAGAATATAGTCTAAGAGATCAAAGAAATGAAATCCTGCTTACAAGGAAAACGAATAGAAGAGAAATGGGATAAATAATTTCAGTATCTTTAACAAAAGACAGGCCTATAAAAAGTGAGCCGAGCGATGGACGGAAAGTCTGGGTGTAAATCAAGTGGCACGTGAATAAACTGATACCACAAGCATCTGGCACACCAGTTTTTCATCTGTGAAAGGAAGATTCAATCCAAGTTATAAATAGGATAGCCGGAAAAAAAAAATTCCTTTTCAGTGCAAACCACTAACTGTTGTACCTTGATGATAAATGTGGAATGGTTCTTGAATCTTTAAATTGTTAGAATAAAAACAATTTAGAAGTGATTTTATTCTGGAAGCAATCTCTAATACATAACAAATAGTAATGTTTAAGATCCAGATATGAGCTATAATTAAAATACCTCAATTATAGCCCTTATCTCACTGTGCTCATAACTTTTCTCTTCCCCAGCAGATTTGAAGACAGGAGGAATCTATCATTCAAGACTTGATTTATCTGTTTTGGGTCACACCTGGCAGTGACTTAGTCCAGGTTCTGTGCTCAGGGATCACAAGAAGGCAGGGATTACACCTGCCTTCTTTCTCTAGCCCCATTCAAGACTTTATACTTAGGGGCCAGAGAGATAGTATAGCAGATAGGACATTTGCCTTGCACGCAGCTGACCGGGGTTCCATCCCCAGCATCCCATACGGTACCGCCAGGAGTAATTCCTGAGTGCAGAGCCAGGAGTAACCCTTGAGCATTGCTGGGTGTGACCAAAAAAAGCAAAAAAAAAAAAAAAAAAAAAAAAAAGAAAAAAAAAAAAAAATTGATACTTAGTGTCTGACCAAATGCCCTAACTTAACAATAATTAGTTCTGAATTTTCATGAGGGGAAACTCACAGAAAAAAAGTCAACAGCCTAAAACAGTACAGCATCAAATCAAGGTCCCAAATGTTTACTCTGCCTTAGAGTTAATCCTTTTGTACAGTTAGGTTACAAAGCGAATGAGTTAGTGTATGGGGGAGGGGAGAGAGATTATGAAAGTAAGGAAATCAGTGAGAAACACAGATCAGAATTCTATAACGAAAGTGCTGCCTTATGTTCTGGGGCGTCGTATCTAATCAACACTTAGAGAACTGGTACTTATACAGACACAGTGAACTTTCCAAGCCTCTTGAATGCCTCAAAATGGTCTACGGCCATACCACCCTGAATGCCCGATCTCGCCTAATGCCTCAAAATGCAACAATGGATGTGGGATAAGTTTGCTTACCACCTAGAAATTACCCCTAAAAATCAGGGATCTGTAAGATTTGGACTTTTGAAAACAGCACAGTCATTAGAGAGCCATGTCACGGGTGACGGACTGTGTCTCTCTCTCAAACTCAAACATTCAGCTTCCTGAATACCTGTACTGTAATGGGGGCTCTTCGCCATTGGGAAGGCGAGGATCTCAGGCGGGTCACAAAAACAGTATGTTCACTTTTGAAGGACTCGTCCAGTTCTATCAGTCGGAGTTCACCGCTCTTGTCCATATCCACCTGGGGAAGTTAATAAGACAAACGTTAGAAACAAGACACTGCCCCAACAAGATTCCCTCTAGGGGAATTCTACAATCATTTAGACAATTGATATGAACGAGTTTGGGGAGGGGATAAAAAGGAATGAGAAAGTTTTCTGTGTATCACTGAAGAAAGAGCTGTAAGGTAAGTAGAATTAGCAAGGTGCAAAATATCATCTTCATCTCTATCAATATATACACATATATATCATCTACATCTCTATCAATATATACATATTCCTACAGAGCAGGAATATGTATATTAGGAGCAGGGCTAGAAGAAGGATCACTTGTGATCCCTGAGCACAGAACCGGGACTAAGTCAGTGCCAACTGATAGATTCCTCCTGTCTTCATCTTTCATACTGACAAAGAATTACTGGTAGGATATTAAGAAAGAAAATAACTTATCTGCGGAAGGGGAGATTAAGGAGGTGGAGACAATGGGCTAGAACTGTGTGTTTTCAGTAAGTTTTTGTTTTGTTTCTGTTTTAGCATTTTGAACATGACAATGTAGTTGAGAAATACTGTTGCTCAGGGCTGGAGCAACAGTACAGTGGGTAGGGTGTTTGCCTTGCACACAACAAATGGGTTTGATCCTTGGCATCCTATACAGTCCCCTGAGTACTACCTGGAGTAATCTCTGAGCACAGAGCCAGGAGTAACTAACCCCTGAGCACAACCGGGTGTGGCCCAAACACAGATTTTTTCCCCCCTCGGGGCCTAAGAGATGGTACAGCAGTAAAGATATTTGCCTTGTACACACCTGAACCCAGCCTGATCCCCAACGCCCCACAGGCCTTCCAGTGCTCTGCCAGGAATGACCTCTGAGCACAGAGCCAGGCGTAAGCCCTAAACACGGGCCAGAGTGGTAGTGCGGTGGGGAGGGCATTCGCCTTGCATGCAGCCAATGTGGGTTCAATCCTGCCATCCCATATGGTTCTCTGAGCACTGCCAGGGATGATTCCTGAGTACAGAGTCAGGAGTAGCCTCTGAGCATCACCAGGTATGACCCCCAAAAAAACCAAAACCAAAACCCTAAGAACCTCTAGGTGGGACTCAAAAACAACAATTAAAAAAAACTGTTTTGGGGCCACATCTGGTGGTACATGGTTGTATGACCCAGCCTGAAGCCTGGGGGTCAACTCAGGGTTCTGCCACATGAAGCAGGAACTCCCGACTCCTTGAACTATCTCCCCTGGCCCCAAAGAAATAGTATTTTAAATCATGTACACACACATGAAAGTTTATGCTGAAAACACTAGGTTGTGGCTTGTTTTTTTCACTTTCATTATACATATATATATATATGATAGTTTATAGATAGATAGATGATAGATAGACAGACAGATAATAGATGATAGATAGATAGATAGATAGATAGATAGATATAGCTAGATGATTGATAGATATAGATATAGATAGATGATAGATAGATGATAGACTGATAGATATAGATATAGGTAGATAGATAGATGGATAGATAGATATAGATATAGATAGATAACAGATAGATAGATGATAGATATAGCTAGATGATTGATAGATATAGATATAGATATAGATGATAGATAGATATAGATAGATAGATGATAGATAGATGATAGATAGATGATGGATAGATGATAGATAGATGATAGACTGATAGATATAGATATAGATAATAGATGATAGATATAGATATAGATATAGATATAGATATATAGATATAGATATAGATATAGATATAGATTTCCCTAAGCCCATTTGTATCTGCAGAAGCACATTTGAGTTCGGCATCAGTCCTATCAATACTAAAAGCGCTTCCATGGTGTTCTTGGGCAAGCCAACTTCACGGAGTCTAAACTATCACCTGAAAGTTCATGACTGACTAGTGAGACACTCACAGTAACTAACACGCCACGGCAGGTGGGGAGGGCTCGGCGAGCATGATGGAGGCCCGGCTCTGCCCCAGCACCACCAGGTCTGCTGAGCCCCTCCAGGAGCAACATCCCAGCACCACACACAGCTTCTCACCACCGCCCCAAAATGAACGAAAGCAAAACCGGGGATGGAGCAAGAGCACGGCGGGTAGGGCGCTTGCCTGATGAGTGGCTGACCTGGGTTCGGACTCCAGTACCCGTATGGCTCCCTGAGCCTGCCAGAAGTAATCCCTGAGTACAGAGACAGGAGTAAGCCTGAGCACTGAAGGTCTGCCTGTCCCCTCCTCTTACCCCTCACACCCTTACTGGAATGAAAACAGTCCGCAATAGGCCTGGGATGTGGCTCAGAGGGGCATGTAACACCAATCACTTGAGCACTGCTGGGTGCAATCCCCATTGCAAGGAAGGAGAAAAGGCTTCAACACGGCCAAGCTGGCAGTACAGCAAAGCAGATAATTACAGATTCTGCTGGGACTCAAAGCTGGTCGCTTGTTTTAGAAAGCAACATGTGCTTATTTATCTGGGCCACAATCCAGCGGTGCTCAGAGGCTATTTCCAGCTCTGAGCTTGAGGGCTGCTTCCAGAAGCGCCTGGGGGACCTGTGGAGCCAGGGACAGGAACCAGGTCTTGGGTGTGCAACATGCAGAGTAAGCCTGTGCTCAGCCCCTGGCTCTCCAGACCCAGAAAGCTAAGATGTGCTTAAACACTTTCACCTTATTCATAGTCCAAGAAAAATAACATGAAAATTGATTTTTTTTATCAGAATTGCAATGGCAATAAACAGAAATTCATTTACCCACTAAAAGATAGGGAAATGAATAAAGTATGCTAAGTGCATGTAGTGCAATCATTAGAAGTGAACAGAGTAAAGGTTATATAATTTTCTGGACAAGACAAATTAAAGACCACAATTCACCCACAATCCTTCCCTAAATATCACTAGAATGACAAGGAGATTTACGAAACAAAGTGAACCACAGAGAAACAACAGTAGAAGGGGTTCTCAAAATATAAATGTTAATATAGAAATACTCATATATTACTATCATGATATAGTAAATTGCTATAAAATACAAATATATAAATAGCAGTATGCATATATATATATATATATGTTTTGAAGGCATACCCAATGGTGCTAAGGCTTACTCCTGGTTCTGTGCTCAGGGATTACTAAGTGGAACTCAGGAACCCTATTTGGGGTCATAGTTTGAACCAGGTTGCATGTAAAGTGAGGCTAGCACCTTCCTCCCACCTCCAAAGAAAAAAACAAGGATTACAGGCTGGGAGCAATAGTACAGTGGGTGAGACACTTGACTTGCATGTGGCTGACTGGGTTGGATCCCCAGTATCCCCGAGCACTACCAGGAGGGATCCCTAGTCTAGAGGCCAGGGGCACTTTGTGCCTCATTCTTTTTTTTTTCAAATTTTCATAGCAATATTATTCATAGCAAGTTCCCAAGTGGTAACAACCAAAAGGTCTATGAACCAAGGAAAAAAATAAAATAAGAAGAAGAGATATATTTTCAAGCAGTGGAACATTATACAAACAGTATAGAAAAGAAACAATGTGTTGCTACATAAATAATCGTTTAAAAGACAGTAATAAATGAAATAAGCTATATATAAAGGGTTTTATATTATGTTATTCTATTTATCTGATATATACAGACTAGCCCAACCTGGAGACAGACAGACAATATGTTTAGGGTTGCTAAGTCTGATAAGAGAGAGAAAATGGGAGTGACTGCCAATGAGTATATTTTTGGTGGATTAATGAAAATATTCTTGAATTTGATGGTGTCATCAACACTGACACGAGTGATGCTCAACCATCACTGATAAAACTACCTAGCTATGATATTAAATATAATTAAAATTAAAACCATTTAAAATTGGTACATTTTTTAAAGTATTTTATTATACCACCGTGAGATATACAAATAAAAATATACAATTAAAAGTTCATATTTGGGTTTGGTCATACAGTTCCAGCACCCATCCCTCCACCGTATCCCCCCCCCCCCCCCCCCCACCCCCCTTTTCCCTCCTATCAATTAGGTCTTTTTTTTAAAATTTTTTTTTTACAAAGATATACAATTAAAAAAATTCATATTTGGGTTTTGGTCATACAGTGTTCCAGCACCCATCCCGCCACCAGTGCCCGTCTCCTACCACCAACGTCCCCGGTTCCCTCCCCCTCCCCCAGCCCGCCTCCATGTGTGCCTCATTCTTGAAAATGACCAACACTGAGAAAAGCAGGAGCTTGACAGAGATGAAAAAAATAGACAGATAAATAGATAGATAAATAAATAAATAAAAAGGTACTCTGCAAGTGGGGTATGTTTATGCCCTGCATGGAGGCAATCTGTATTTAACCCTGGCACCCCATATAGTTTATTGAGCCCACCAGGAAGTAAATCCTAAGCACCGCCTGGTGTGGCCCAAAAATCAGGAAAAAATAATTTAAAAAGTAGATATGGAAGACAAAGGGATGGAAAAAGAAAATTTAGAGTATGAGTCTCAGCATCGTGTGAGTGCACGCAGGCTGGCGGGGAGGGTGCTACGGGTGGGGTGCTCACACATCTGGGCTGTGAGGCAAGCCGGATGCACCTGGTAGCCGAGCTGTGCCCGGCTCTGGCTGTCACCATCCAGCTGGAATCCATCTGCGTTGCTAAGGACCTGATGGCCAACCCGCTGGCATCCTGCTTGGCACACACAGTGGCACCAGGGGCTAAAATCTTGGCCGCACACTCACGAGACAAATGCGTTAGCTACTGAGCCATCTTCAGAAATCTATTTTTCCTTTTTTATGTTTCAGGGACATACCAGTGTTGCTTAGGGGATACTTCTGGTTCATCACTTCGGTTACTCCGAGCGATTCTTGGGGACCGTATAGTGCCAGAATCAACCCCGCATATAAAGCGTGTGCTCCAGCTACCTGTACCATCTTCCCAACCCTTATGAAAGTGTATTTTGGGGGCCACACCTGGCAGTGCTCAGGGCTCACTCCTGGCGGTGATTGGGAGCCCCTATCGGTGCTGGCAACCCAACAGGTTTGCTGTGTGCGAGGCAAGTGTCCTATCTACTTATCTCTCTGGCCCCACTTTAGGGATCTATTTTCTTTTCCTTTTTGGTTTTTGGGCCATGTCCAGTATTGCTCAGGGGTTATTCTGAGGCCAGCACTAAGAAATCACTCCTTTGTAACACTGGATGATTAAAACTCAATCACTAATAACTTTGTAACTATACATCTGATTCAATTAAAAAAAAGAAAAAGAAATCACTGCTGGTGGTGCTGGGGGGTCGCACCCGGGATGCTGTGGACTGAGCCCCAACTGGCCACATGCGAGGCAAGCTCCTGCCTGCCTCCCACCTCCTCCCTGCCTTGCTGGAAACCGTAAGCAAAATGACTGAAGGAATGAAACGTGCTGCCTTCGGGAGCGGGGTGGGATAGACTGGGACATTAGTCTTATAAAGTTACTCCCTTAGGGCTGGACAGATAGTACTATGGGGGAGGGTGCTAGTTTTCCAGCAGTCAATCAAGGCTTGCTCCCGGCATCCCATACAGTCAGTCCCCTGAACACCACCATGAGGGGTTCCTGAGTTCAGAGCCAGGTGTACCCTTGAGCATCTTCAGGTGTGGTCCTCCAAATAAAACCCCAAAAGCACTTTCTAACCCTACTTTTTACTCTAGCAGAAATGAAATTTACTTAAAATTGGCAATGCTACTAGAATGCTTATAAGGTCTGGCAATGTAAGAAGTTAGGAAACTTAATCATGTAAACTATTTTAGAAGTAAAAGTGCAGTGGGTGTTGGGACGATGGACTTCAGGAGTTTTGTTTTTTTTTGGTTCTGGGTCACACCCAGTGCTGCTCAGGGGTTTCTCCTGGCTCTGCACTCAGGAATTACTCCTGGTGGTGCTCGGGGGACCTTATGGGATGCCGGAGATTGAACCCAGGCTGGCACGGGCCGGCCACGTGCAAGGCAAACAAACGCCCTACCCGCTAAGTCTGTTTTTACCCTCCACATTTCCCATCGATTCGGTCATTTATTGAAAGCGTTTAAAGATTAAACTTCAAATAAAAGCAGAGAACACAAACATCATTATCAGCAAGACTGAAACTAAGGCTTAAAAGTACTCAATAGGAATATCTTGTCAAAAGCATCGTCTGAACAGAACAAGAAACTTTACAGTCACATTCAAAAGAAACTGTCAGCTGAGATGGAATTAACCTACCACTCGGAGCAGCAAGGAGAAGGAAATAAAAGAAGCAGAGCAGAATCAAGAGACTGAAGCAAACACCCCACATCACAGGAGAGGAAGCCGGGAAACAACCCCCGCTCCATGCTGGAACACACAACAGAGAGTCACTTCTTGATGAGCACAAGCTGTTTTAAAATTAAAACTGGTTGCTGTTTTGGGGTCACATCTGGCAGTACTCAGGGCTAACTCCTGTCTTTGCACTCAGGGATCACTCCTGGCAGGACCTGAAGGACACATGTGGTGTTGGGAATTAACACAGGTTGGCCCTGTGCAAGGCAAGTGCAATATCACTATCTATCACTATCACTGTCTTCCCGTCCATCATCAATTTGCTCGAGCGGGCTCCAGTAACATCTCCCTATGTCCTGTCTCATGCTAGCAGAGGCCAAGAGAATCGCTTGCTCCAGGAACATAGAGAGCCTCAAACCATTATATTAGGTCATGGGAATGACCTAATATAAATGTCACTGGTATTTGGCATATCAAATACACACAGGCAGCTTGCCAGGCTTGCCGTGCGGGTGGCATACTCTTGTAGTCACCTCTAAATACAGCATTTTTTTTTTTTTTTCTTTTGGGTCACACCCGGCGATGCTCAGGGGTTTCTCCTGGCTCTGCGCTCAGGAATTACTACTGGCGGTGCTCGGGGGACCATATGGGATGCCGGGGATCGAACCCGGCCGGCATGGGCCGGCTGCGTGCAAGGCAAACGCCCTACCCGCTGGGCTATCGCTCCAGCCCCAAAATACAGCATTTATTGATGAATAAATGCATCAATAAAGAAGTGCAATATTTATTTATTTCTTAATTAATCAATCAATTAATTGGTTTATTATATATACTGTACTATAGTTCTGACCTCAAATTAAAAAAATTTTTTTTAAACAACTTGAGACAAAAATCTCCCTCTGATGAAAGAGAGAAACTCTGATCCTGACTAGTATGAGGTCTATAAAGAACATGTATACAAACACAGACACATTTGAATGGCAGGGCCAGGGAGCAGCTCGAGGGGCAAAGCACATTCTTGGGCACCCGGAGCCCTGGTTTGCTGCTTTCCCACCCCACCCAGGTTAAAATTTCTCTGTGACTGCTGAGACAGCCCTGGATGAGGACGGAAGGGAGGGGCAGTACGGCGGAGGGCGTGGCGCGGAAACATCGCCCTCCCGAAACCCTATCAGGACAGTATCGTAAATCACCACGCTCCCACAGTTAATTCATTTGGAAATTCAAAATGATAACCTGCAGATTCAGTCCCCAAGCAAAGGCTATTTCCCTTCATTTGTTCACCAACAAAATCTCATTTCAACATTATAAAAAAAGAGCCCTGTAATAATCCTGCACTTTCAGCTGGGCCTTTCTGCCGTTTGAAAACACAATGGCATCTGTCTCTATTGGAAGAAAAAGAAGTCTGACACCCACGGAAGATAAAATTAAAGTCATTTTCATATTCTCTTCCATCTTTTCTTCAGAAGACATTAATATGCTCAGAAAACACTGCGGAGTGAGGCATCGGAGACCAGGAAAATCTCACCAGACTATTTGTTACACAAAACTGCCCTGAGCTCGGCTGCTGCCTCAGAAACAGACGGTGAGGATTTAAAATACAATCCTATGAAGAATTGGAACACACGGGTCTTAGATGTGTCATAAATGGAACTCACATGCTTATGTACTTTTCTGATTCCTCTTCAGCATTACCCACACCATCTTCTTAAAATCAGCAAAATGTTTTTGTTCAGCTATAACTCCCCAGACCCCCCACACTACTATTTAAAAACATTTTTTTTTGAGTCACACCTGGCAACGCTCAGGGGTTACTCCTGGCTCTGCACTCAGGAGTCACTTCTGGCAGTGCTTGAGGAACCATAGGGGATGCCGGGGACCGAACGCAGGTTGGCTGCATGCAAGGGCAATGCCCTCCCTGCTCTATGTTGCTCCAGGCCTTATCAACTCTCTCACCAGACTCCACACACCCCTTTCCAGAAGGGAAAAAAAAGTCATTCAGTGTTCCCTGGATCATTCCAAAGCTTTCCAGAGACAGTATTGCCACTCTGGGCAACAATGACAGGCCAACACATACTAATATTATTTGTTTTCTATAGCTCAACTACCAGAGGTAAGGGTCTGTTAAAAAATAATCTACTTACATGTAGCCATGAGTGGCCCCTGAGCACAATGCCAGGTGTGGCTGCCCAAATAAACAGAAAAAATTTAAGCTCAAAATCACTTAAGTAAAAATTAAAGCCACATCAATGATTGCTCAGAAAACATTTGCAGATGAAAAGCAAGCAGTGACTTACTTCACAGAGTTCATTTGAACAGAAAGATCTTGGACAGTTCCAAATGTGAAAGACGGTCACATCACTGTGTCATGTGCACAAGTTCACAGTTCTGCTTAATGACACTCGGAAAAATATTCACCGCTACTCTCTCTCTATATACATTATATATAATATATAACATATACATCATCTTGTGACATTTTTATTGCCTCTGATAAAAATAATTCCTTGGATTATTATAAAATAACATGTATACAAACATATATACGTTTTGGGCTACACCGGCAGTGCTCACAGAACTCCTGGTAGTACTCAGGGGGCCACATGTGTAGTGAGTCCAGTTTCAGTTCTGATTATTTTTATGGTCACTAGAATCTAAGTATAAATTTAATCCATTACAGCTGATATTTTATTAAACTTATACTATTTTAGGAAGATAATATTTCTGAAAACAATGGTTATACTTCATAAAAGGGCCTTCTGGGGGAGACATCAGATTTTATATTTTTTTTAAAAATAAATAACAGTTTATTTATTATAAACTGCAGCACCCACCCTGCAGCAGTTTTATTTTCAATCCGGCCCAGGTATGCTGATCCAGAGAAGCAGTTTTGTTTTCAATCCGGCCCAGGTATGCTGATCCAGAGACTCACAGACATGGGCAGAGCTGCTACTGGCTCTCCCTGTGCCCAGCCACTCATGAGGCACCCGAGAGGGATGGAGGGTTCTAGCCCTGACCCGCCACCTCAGCAGAGCCTCACAAGAAGCCAGATGACCCCCCACTCCATGAGGGCAGCCATTTTCCACACCTGGACTTCCCTTTCGTCAGAACTCCACCCAGCAGACAAGTCTATCACAGCCCGGCTCCCGCAGCCGCTATGGCCGCACAGTTCATCAATAAATGATGCATTTAGAGATGACTACAAAGTATGCCACCCACATGGCAAGCCTGGCAAGCTGCCAGTGTCGTGTTTGATATGCCAAATACCAGTAACAATTATGTTAGGTCATTCCTATGACCTAATATAATGGTTTGAGGCTCTTTATGTTCCTGGAGTGAGCAGATGCCTTTGGGCTCTACTAGCATGAGACAGAACATATGGAGATGTTACTGGTGCCTGCTCGAGCAAACTGATGATGAACGGGAAGATAGTGATAGTGAAATAACAGTTCAAAGACCAGAGAAATAGTACAGCGGGTAGGGCATTTGCCTTGCATGTGGCAAACCCAGATTTGATCCCTGACATCCCATATTGTCCCCAAGCACTGCCAGGAGTAATTCCTGAGTGAAGAGCCAGGAGTAATCTCTGAGAATTGCCGGGTTTGACCCCAAAAGCCTGCATATAAATAAAAAGAAATTTTTATTAAGTTCATGTGACTTAAGGCATGTGACTTATAAGGTTATTCATAGAGTTTCAGGCATCCAATGTGCAGTGCCAATCCCAACACCACTGTCAATTTCCCTTCTGGAGTCCCCACTTTAGTTCCCCAGTTAGACACATCATATTGACTTAAACACCAATGTATTTCTTTTGCATTTGCCATTAAGACTCTCATCTGGGAAGGAACACCCAAGTGTCTTACTTCGCTGGAGACTAAGACTGTTGACTAGTATGTTGTTTCTCTGTTTGAGTGTGGGAGAAGTGCATTATAGCTCGCCAGCTATCTGCTTCCCTGATGAGCACTTAGGACTTTAGATCACGAGTCAGCTAACATTAGTTATTAACACGGCACAATGTTCTGAGAAAAAGAAGGAATTTGGGGCGGTGGGATGATGGAAGAGCTTTTGTACCAGGTATCTGTCCTGTCTCTCAAAAGATCTCTAGGGGCTGGAGTGACAGAACAGCGGGGTAGGGGCTGGGGGTGGGGCTTGCCTTGCATGTGACCAACTCAGGTTGGATCCCCCGGCAACATATGGTTCCCTGAGGCCCACCAGGAGCAAGCCCTGAGTACGAAATCAAGAGTAAGCCCTGCATCTTCAAAGGTGAAACACAACTAACAAAGCAACTAGAAGTGAAGATAAACATATGGGACTACATAAAAATAAAAAGCTTCTGCACCTCAAAAGAAACAGTGACCAAGATACAAAGACAGTTCACAGAATGGGAAAGAATATTCACCCAATACCCATCTGATAAGGGGTTAATATCCAGGATATATCAGGCACTGGTAGGACTATACAAGAAGAAAACAGCCAACCCCATTAAAAAATGGGGAGAAGAAATGAACAGAAACTCGACAAGGAAGAAATTCAAATGGCCAAGACATATGAGAAAATGCTCATCATCACTAATCATCAGAGAGATGCAAATCAAAACAACAATGAGATATCATCTCACACCACAGATACTGGCACATATCCAAAAGAGCAAGAACAAGTGCTGGTGTGGATGCAGGGAAAAGGGACTCTCATCCATTGTTGGTGGGAATGTTGACTGGTACAGCTTTTTTGGAAAACAATATGGACATTACTCCAAAGACTAGAAATTGAGCTCCCATTTGACCCAGCCATACCACTCCTGGGAATATATCCCTGGGAAGCCAAAAACACACAGTGGAAACTCCATCCTTACTTTTATTTTCATAGTAGCACTATTCACAATAGCCAGAATCTGGAAACAACCAGAGTGTCCGAGAACTGATGACTGGATAAAGAAACTTTGGTACATCTAAACAATGGAATACTATGCAGCTGTTAGGAAAAATGAAGTTATGAAATTTGCCTATAAATGAATGGACATGGAGAGGATCATGTTGAGTGAAATTAGCCAGAAGGAAAAGGACAGATGGACAGATATAGAATGACTGCATTTATTTACATGACATACACACACACACACACACGCACGCATGCACACACATACACACATGCACACACACAAACACACACACGCATGCACACACATGCACACACACAAACACACACATTATGATAACAATATCCAAGGTCAGGCGATACATGGATCAGGAGGCTTTGTCAAGGTGGAAATTACCACAAAGTTGTGGGAGTCAGAAGTTAGGTAAGACAGAGTAGGGAACAGTGTGCTAATAATTGTCGAATGTGCTAATACCAGCCTAGAACAGAGCATTGAACACAGGCAACAAGATACACATGATAACCTTTAAATGTATGTTTTGCAACCCACAATGTATAAGAGAAGGAAAAGAGAAGAGAAAGAGAGAAAAGAGATAAAGAACCTGCCATAGAGGCAGGCCATGGGAGGAGGAGGGAACCGGGGACATTGGTGGTGGGAAATGGGCACTGGTGGAGGGATGGTTCTAGAACACTGTATGATTGAAACCTAAACATGAACATCTTTGTAACTGTATATCTCACGTGGTATACTAAAATATTAAAACATAAATAATAAATAAATAAAAATCTGCTGTGAAATAAAAATTGAGAAAAAAAAAAAGAGTAAGCCCTGAGCACAGCCAGATAAGGACCCCAAACCAAATAAATGAAAGCGCAACAAACAAAAAAAAGATGTGCTAAAAGGTAGCTTATCATCCATACGTAGCTGTATGCATGGCCCCGTGGCTGGAACTACAACCAATCAACGTTTCTGTGGGAAAAAGAAGGAAGGCGGTAATGACACAGACCCATCTCTTTCCGATTTCAAAGAATTTCAAGGATCACGGTGGTTATTTTTAGGTACCTTAGCTTGTTAGTTCTACCAACACCAGGAACTTATATATAGCAACACTCCCTCAAGTGTTCTGCAAGGAAGGCAGCACCAGATGTCTGCCGGTCTCTTCAGATGGATTACTCACTTTCGGAAGTTGTGCGGGTCCATGACAGGAGAGAGGCAGACTCCGACTCTGTAAGCTTGGATATAACCCGCCAAGCGTCAGGCAGAGTGTGGTCTACTCTAGTTTCAACAGCGCTATTTCGAACTAGGTTAGATCTGCTGCTCTAAGAAACTCTCACATTTTTTACATCAGAGACAAAGAGACCAAGTGACTAACGCAGTAAGAATGGGTGCTCTTCTTACATCAGCGCAGAGCAATGGATTCTCACTTTCACATGGCTCACGGGTACCTCAAAATAAATAAAGGGCATTTTCCTGTAAATTTTGAATATTAAGGGGTGTCTTGCATTTTGGATGTTGCACATAAAAAATCACCAATTTTCATGAACGTGAAACATGAAATTGATGGACTTCCCTTGAGAGCCTTATAAGGGTAAACCGTTGAGAAAATATAAAACAAAAGTTTGCTTGGGGCCGAAGCAATAGTCCAACGGGTAGGGCATTTGCCTTGCATGCAGCTGACCCGGGTTCGATCCCGGCATCCCATATGGTTCCCTGAGCACCGCCAGGAGTAATTCCTGAGTGCAGAGCCAGGAGTAACCCCTGAGCATTGCCGGGTGTGACCCAAAAGAAAAAAAATAAATGAAAATAAAATAAATAAAAAACAAAGTTTGCTTTTTTCTCATTTTTTCAACTTCTCTTGGAGACAAAATCATGACTATCATAAATATATGACTGCAGATTTACAGGCAAGCACAGTAATTTTTCAAGCTCCAGTAGCTTCCCTTAATTTTTCAAGCAATTTGCTGACCTGACCCAATGCTTTAGAGTGTACTTCCAACACAGGCCGACAGAAATGAAATCTAGCAATGAACAGCTTATATTACTACTCTCGGATCTGCAGATCTTATTCCACATTTGATTATATGAAGGTGATAGCAAAAGTCTCCAGTCCTGAACTGTGCACTGTATCTGATTGTTACGTGTCTTTCTCTTTCACTTCTGAACAGATTCTTAGTTTTGTCTTTTTTATTAACTTAGGCCTTTCGTGAATAAAGTACCAGTATTTCATAGACCTTCCTTCTGTATGAGTTAATCTGACACTTACTTGGGGTTCTATCCCAGGCCTGGATCCCCTTGGGACGATGCTTCCGTATCACAGCTGTCTACTGGGGACCTGATGTTAACCTGCCCCTTACTAAGAATATTTACTCTGATCCCTACATTCAGGGATTCTTCCAGGACTTTTTTTCCTCCAGTAAGGTCACCTTTC
>JAJIBD010010280.1:0-35955 GCA_021461705.1 Cryptotis parvus | reverse complement strand
GGTCAAATGGAAATGTTACTGGTGCCTACTTGAGAAAATCGATGAATAACAGGATGTCAAGTAATTAAGTTATACACAATGGAATACTGTGCAGCTGCAAGGGATGATAACATTTTGTGGTTTCCTGCAAAGTTGTTGAAACTGAAAAATAGCCTGTTGATAACCAGTAAAAGGAAATAAACAGGATGATCTCACTTGTCAGTGATATATATAATGCTGGATGAGTAAATGTAGTTAAAGGGGGATGTCTTGACCTCAGTGTTTAGAGAGGAGAATGACCGAGTAGAAAGAAATCAAGGCAGAGGGAAGAAAACTGGAACTAATGGTGAACACGCGTCAGGGCTTCAACTATACTGGAAATATGGGTGAGGGGTATAGCCATATATCCAAAACAGATTCAGTAAACCTGAAAACATGAGACATAAATGCAACCACTGAAACTTTGTAATTTGCCTGTCAAGTTGACAGGCAGAGATGTGATGGAGATTGGGGTGGGGAGAGAATGGGGAAATACTAGTTGGAGGGAAGTTGACACTGGTGGTGGGAGTTTTTAATAAAAAATGTGCTTATCTATTAACTAACTATACATCAGACTACCAGGAACTGAGAATTTACTGTAAAATAAAGGCAAAATGTGTTATACAAAAGGAAAGATCACACCAATTTCATTCAATACAATATAATGACCCTAAAGTGTTGAGCAGTACTTAAAATGTTCTATAAAAATTAAAGTATGTATTAGATCACTGTTACTTTTATAAAGGGAAACACAATTCAAATCATTGAAGAACTTAATTTTTTATTATACCACAGTGAGATATACAATTACAAAGATGTTCTTATGGTGGTGGGATTTATGTTGAAATGTACGCCTAAAACTCAATTATCAGTAACTTTGTAAATCTCAGTTCTTTAATAAAAATAAAACAATTTCAAAGCTAATCTCAGTATATCAACTTTTAGAGAACATCCATACTAGGGGGTGGTTAGAGGGTTCTAGTCAACTGTGCATTTCTGCACAGTGATAAGAGTTCCTTTGAAAACAAAATAAAAACGATGTGTTTTGTAACCACTTTCTCCTTTTCCCTAGGGTGTTAAATAGCACATTATTTGAAAGCTGGGAAATAGTTGGACCTTACCCTTCCTGGTGGGTGTTTAACCTACTGCTGTTGCTAGTACAAGGTCTGAACTGCTTCTGGTCTTACTTGATTGTAAAAATAGCTTGCAAAGCTGTCTCAAAAGGCAAGGTAAGATGAAACTTACCCTTTACGATAGGCCTAAAATTACACTGTTTTCTCAGTTCTTCTGAATAAAAACACTGTTATTTCAAGTTTCTCCTTCAAAGTGTAGCCTCGATGGCTTGAACCATGAATCAAAGTGTCCTTTTCTTATGTTTAGTTTGTTCTTTAAAGCTCTGACATTATTTTGTACATGATGATTATAATAACCTGAATTTATGCTTTTAGAGCTAATGATTATATATTATTTGTTTTGTTCTCTCCCTCACTGTCTCCCTTAGTCCTTCTCTGATCATGTGTACACTGAACCACTGAATATGAATTAGGTCATTTTCCCTCTTAGAATAAGTTTGGCCATTTATAATTTATTTATAATAAAAGTCAGTCACTTCGATTAAAAAATAAATTCATGGGGCTGATTGAAATAGAACTGAACTTGACCCATTCTAAGTAAACCAGCAGCTTTTCTGAATTGTTCTCTGTGATGTTTTCTTACTTTCACTGTTTCTCTTCCCTTCTGCCACCCTGGAAGGCTGGGAAGTGGAACCCTTTACATGTAAGTTCCTCACACTGCTCTCTGCCTTGTCCTGAGTGCCACCCTAACCTGCCAGAGGCACTCCGTTTTCTTTGTTTCCCTGAATAGTGTCCTTCAAGTCTTTTTTACCCTGACTAGCAGCACTGAGGTGTGACTCCCACCAGCTGCAACGGTGTAGTAGGAGCAGTCAGTTTCTGCCCTTTCCTCTGAGCTTGCATTCTGCTGACTTTTGCATGATCCAGCATAGAGGAGAATAATTGCTCTGTTGTATTTAACATATTGTTAAAACATAAGATCACAGGGGGTGGAGAGATAGTACAGTGGGTAGGGTGCTTGCCTTGCATGCAGCCTCCCTACCCAGGTTTGATCCCTGGCATCCCATAATGGTCCCCGAGCACCACCAGGAATTATTCTTGAGTGCAGAACCAAGAGTAACCCCTGAGCATCACCATATGTGGCCAAAAAGTTAAAAAAAAATAAAATTAAAAAATGTTATAAATGTTTCATAATTTTGTAATGTTTATAAGTTTTTATAAACATTATACATGAAAGTGACCAGAATGAAGTAGGAGAAAAAGTTAAGGAGTGGATCCGCATCATCCAGATGGCAACTCTGAGAAGCCCTTCACCACTTTTCTGCAGAGGATGAATAGCAAAAGCTCCTCGCAAGGGGTGGCTCCAGACATCTAGACACAGACTATGGCTTGAATAGCCAGTAGCAGCTCTTACACAAATCCATAATTGACCACGTTTTTGTTTAGAAATAAAGATTCATTTTCCCTGTATGACCTTTTCTTTAAAATAACATGTATTTCTAGTTTAAAACCCCTGTGTCCTTATTTGGATGATGCAAAGTGAATCATTGGACCTGATACCTTCAGTTGGATAACAGGACATGGCGTGCAGTGATGCTGTGGATCCAGCTCCTTAGGTCCTGAGTGTTCTTTCCACAGGACAGATTGTCTCTTGTCCAGTGTACTCCTTGAGATTTACAGAGATAATCATGAATTGCATTTTAGATCTCAGTCTTTAGGATACCTTACATTCAAGATATGGAAGAGAAGCACTGTTCTCCTAGAATAGTCAGCTTCAGCTAGACCATGTATTATGGACTCTGTTTTCCAGTGGGGTGTTCTGAAACATTATAAAATGCTTTTGGAAAGAAACATAAGTATAGACTTTTTCCAAATGCAATTTGAAACAATCTAAACATGTCAATGAATCGGTCTTTGAAACTGGAGTTTTCTTAAATTCTGTTAGCAGCTTAATCTGAGTAAGGGATTTCTAACAGTAGAAATCCCTTTTGTTATGCTGCCTTTGTGACCCATGTTTTTAAAGTTAAATATTATAATCTGTTGTTTGTGTGGTTTTGTATACAAATTATCTTGGAGATAGGTGGTCCTTGTGAATTCAGTCTCATCTTAAAAGACATTAGAGTGAGGTCTGTTTTTATATTTATTCCACCATCCCTGGTCTGAGTGCTCAGTTCTGTCTCCTATCACCAGCAATTGAAAAAAAAAAAAGCATTCTTTCATTTTTCAACTGGGGAGGGCATTTCAGTCCACAGTTCTCCATAAGATGGTGGTCGGGGTAATGACTAAAATGGAAAATCCCACAGTGAATTCTGACATACTTCTCCAAGATTTCCCAACTCTCCAAAAACCCCCCCAGCGTGTCATATAATCTTGAAGAATTTTCCATAAATTGATTCTCTCAACTTCCCATTGCCACTTCATTTAGAAAGTAAATTGTACTAAGTTACTCAGAGACCTGTTATGTAAAACAGATTACCATCAATTATCCTATTAAGGAAGGAGGTGTAAACTAATTTTTTAAGCAGTGGAATATTTTCTTCATTTCTCTCTAAGTGACTCCCTTGTTAGGCAGTGGGGCTTATGGAATGTGTAGATTTATACCTAGGTAACTTACTTTGTCATCCAAGGTATTCTAGAGGCTGAATGGAGGACTGAATAACCCACAAGCAAAAAATTAAATATTTTTAAAAATGGGAGCCAGAGCGATAGTACAGTGGGTAGGGCATTTGCCGTGCCCATAGCTGACCTAGGTTCAATTCCCAGAATTCCATATATGGTCCCCTGAATATAGCCAGGAATAATTCCTGAGTGCAGTAGGAGTAATCCCTGAGCATCGCTAATGTGGCCCTAAAAGGAAGGAAGAGGAAGAAGAAGAAGAAGAGGAAGAAGAGGAGAAGGAGGAGGAGGGAAGAAGAAGAACAAGAACAATAGCAACAACCCCTAGTAATGATGGCCCTGGAATTCAAATTAATCTAGTCAGATTTCCTTGGGTAATATTTTAAACTAGACCTCACCCATCAGGTTCCCTGTCATTAATTGCTGCCCTTAATTATGTAGAATGTAAAAAAGAAAAAAAATTCTACTTAATTTTTAGCAGCATACCTATTAAATTATAAAATATATTGTACTAATAAGAACAGTGTTTTAACAAGTCAAGCTGTTGGAGGCCTCCATTAGTGGCATTGAGCACTGAGCACTGAGGGGTTTGTTCTGCATCCATCAGCAACAGCTGTCGTTTTCATTTTGCTAGTCCTAGTGGGACTCATTGTCTAATTCATTCTCAGTATTGAAAGATAAACATTCAATATGTCATCACATTCAGCCTCTGGTGTGCCTAACCCACCTGTGTTCTTTTGTGCCCAAATTGTGTTGTTTCAGTGAAGAAGGTCCTATTACAATGACAATGTTCATAACTTTTGGTTTTTGAATGTTATTATTTGGGTCATTTTTCTTTTTGTGAATTACTGCATGTGCTCTGAGCATGCCATACTTCTGTGACTCTTAGAAACTGGCTAAACTCACCTACTTATATTTCACAGGTGTCCAAAGATGAGCGAAGTGATATTGAGTCTAGCTCAGATGAGGAGGACTCAGAACCTCCAGGGAAGACCTCCCACTCTGCAACCACCACCAATGGTACCAATGGTACCAATGGGTACCTCCTGACCAGCGCTTGCTCTGTGGATGATTAACTACAGAAAATTACAAGTCTTGAACAAAGTGAACTGTTTGTTTCTGGAAGTATTTAATAAATCACAAATGCAGTTCCTTTCATGATATTTCAGCACCAGAAATAAAAATTAAAATTATCAAAGCATTTTGAATAGTGTACTGCCACATGTCCTGTCTGTGAATGAAGAAAAATTACCATTCTCTATATGTAGGCATGCTGTATGCAATTGACACAAGGGAACAGTATTTGCATTTGTACTGTCTTAGAATATTATTTATTTATTTCTATTTGTTTGTAAATCTGCGGACAAAAGATTGTTTCCCTCACTCCTTTAACTCTGGGTTTTTGACAGTGAGGGAGATGCTCCATTTGCTTCCATGCTTTGCTCTTTCTGTAATCCAGTTTTCTAGGAATATCAGCTTAATTTGTCACTTAGAGCAAGCCAAACCCAATGCAAAGTTCTCATACAGCTGCAGATAGGTTTGCTTTCTTTTGTTACAGAGGCAATAGTTAAATTGTCTACTCAGTCTCAGTGGCCCTCTTCTTCCCCCTGCCAAGTTTAGGCATGATGAGCTAGTTCTTGCAGTCCCCAATCCATTGGCGACTACAAGAAGTATTAGTACCAGTTCATGTGAAAGAGAGTAGTTTTGAAGAATTTTTTGAGTTGTTTCATATTTAGAGTGCTGTAAATTGACTTCATTTCTTGGTTACAAGCCAAGATTTCTTCAGTTAATGGGATAGCTACTTGGTGATTTACTTTGTCAGGTCCAGAGGATTTTTGGTTGTCGAGTTCTTTTATCTCTCATGAGGTCCATGCTCGGGTTCTGAATGAAGACATTTACTTAAGTTCACAGTAATAATCAAAACTGTAATCCAAGAAATCTCTCATTGTTGGGAATTTGTCTGGTGACCGAAGGTTGACATCCATTGAGTAGCAGGTCTCAACAGATTTGACCCTGCTGTTAGCATGTGGTTTTCTGTCGTGTCATGAATAAAGAAGCTAAGTATTTGGGGAACAGAAAACAGGAGATTTTCAAGAGATAGCTAAAGTCACTTCTAGGACAAACACTTTACTGCAAGAAGCTTTCAAGTCCATCCATTATTTGATCATGGTGTTTTTATTTTATCAAGCAAAATAAAGCCAGTGGGAGAAAATTATTTTACCCTTTGTCTTTTCTTATCCCTGAATGGTTAAAGCTGAGCAGTATTATATTCTGGGCCCTTAAAGTAGCTTCTTCAAAGACTTGTTCTGTTTCCAGAAAGTTTTTTCAAATAAATATTCTGAGTGAAACAATAGAAGTTCTGTCAGAAATACAGCAATGAGACAGACTTCTGAAAAGGTCAATTTCTATAATTTCCTATATGGCAGTGTTAACTATATGCAGGTAAGTAAACCTTACATATATTCTGAAGAGTTTCATATCTTTCCTTCCAAATTTTAGTAAGAGGGAGTTAAAGGGTATCAATCACAAATATTTATTTTGTATATCAGAAAGACCATGTCTAAAACAAGGAACCCAAAACAAGATATAGCAATATTGATGTGAATTGGATTTCACAACAGAGTACTCATGTCTGACTCAGAGTTATTCATAATCATATGATTTGGGGAGGAAATTTTAAATAATGTTAAGTAATTGTTATTATTTTAAATACATTTTGTATTTAAATGTTACTTGGGAAATATTTTTAAAGTTAATACCTACAATTGCCAATCTGTCAACTAATAATTTGAAGAAAAGAATGTTCTCACACTGTAATATTAAATCTTCCCCTTCATTATTTTCAAAATTGTATGATACTGGTATACCTGTCAACTAATAATTTGAAGAAAAGAATGTTCTCACACTGTAATATTAAATCTTCCCCTTCAATATTTTCAAAATAGTATTACAGTGGTATGGACCACTGTAATAATTGGAAATATGTTTCTTAATTGAGAAAACCCAATTCTGATTATAAAGCCTTATTATGTTATTTTACATGGGAGGGAAAATTCTAGGAGTGTATTTTGTGGGTGTTTTGAATTTCTTAGGCCTATCATAAAATATCAAAAGTATTTGCTATTCATCTCAATATCTGCTAAAATGCAGAGATATAAAAAAGAAACAGCAAACGTGTACTTGAAAGTTCTTTGAGGTGAAAGTTTCTTATTAGCTAAAATGTAGAATAGAAGAGGGAATTATACCTCACTTTATTATTCAAAGCAAATCTTTTTGATTTGAGAAATAAACCAGGCAACAATGATGATTCAAGTTTGGATTATCTGATGCTCAAAAGAAATTATTTTTGAGATCACTTGTAAATTAAAGGTTTAGAAAAGTTGCATAAAAGGGAGTAAAAATCCTGTCCTTTAAAAAGATAAATATAAATTGTCTGTCCCCCCAAGTTTCTTACAAAGATAACGGTAAGAACTCCAGCAACTGCATGAGAATAACAATTTTCTGTATAACTACATATTTTTATTACATTTTACCAAATGGTATTTGTAGGCCTCTGAAGATGAATAATAGCTCTTTCCTCTGCTCTCTATCGCTCTGCTAAGGCTGAGAGAGAAAAATATATGAGTTAATTTATCTACTTCCTATGTGTGACCATTGTTTTGAAAGTATTTTCTTAAATTCAACTTTAGAATATTGTTTCCCATTCATTAACTTAGCCTGTGTTGCTCTTTCCCTCCTCCTGTTCCTTCAAAACTTCTCAAGGTACAGTGGAGCATGTCAGGATACATCTAAAGTATTTTTTCTCTAATATTACAGCTTTTACTAGCTCTCTTAGTGGAGGGGAAAAAAAGTAGAAAATGAAGTAGAATTTGACCTTGGGTCAATAAATAATATAAAAATGTGTGATCTATATATGTATATGTATGTTTCTCCAAAAATGTGATAAAGCCAAAATATCACTGACTCGTTCATATTTTCATACAAACATTTTACCATGATGTCTCATCTCCCTCTCAACTTCAGACTTCTCCCACAAAGCTGGGAATGATAAACACTCCAATGGCAGATACTATATCCTAAAGGGCATAAGATCAGTTTAAACACCTAATGCAGCAAACAGATCCTAATTTAGTCTAATGAATGTTGAGAATAGGGTAGCCACCCTCAGTATTTGAGATTATTAAATTTTATTTAGAAAATACGTGTGATGACTGCTTCACCCCAAAATTTTATTAACATCTAACTCCTGCTAGACACCTGAGGTACCATCAACTATGAAACAGCTGACAAAAAAAAAATGAGAAGAAAGGTATGGCAAGTGTTGGGTGAGAAAAATAGTCTTTAGTGAAATTGCATTGGAATCTTTTCAGCCCAAATAGTGTATAAACCTTAAAATATCTAATTCTGTTGCCGAAATTTCCATTTTAGTATTTAAAGTTTTGGATTTGAGAAAACCAAATTCCTTCACCTTAATGTATCAGGACCTTAAGTCTTTCTTTTTACTTTAGACTGTTGATGTATGGACCTATGTGAAAAATGAGGAGTCTTTGCAAAAGAACTCTTTAGAAAGGACTTTATGGACACCTCGTGACTGTTTTCAATCTGCTCATCATTTTTAATTTAAATGTATTTTGATCGTTTTCTTAGGAAATACTAATGCCAAAGTTGCCTGACTATTTGAGTACTTTTTCTTAATTTGAAACACAAAATGTATGCATAATAACTCCAAAGGTGTTAGTTGAGTCTGTTTACCAGTATGTGTCATGGTGTTGAATCCAGAGAGGCTTCAGTAAATCCTTTGGAAATAAAAAAGGTAAATGTTTATGTCTCATATAATAATCTGAGATCTAAGATTCTGGCTTGCTTTTTTCTTCGGTCTTTGGATGCTTCCTGCTTTGTAAATAACAGTAACCCTGAATGTTTCTAACATTGAAATGAAAAAATAAAATCAATAGCAGTCAACCTGATCAGAAGTGATGACAAGGTACTTTCAGTTTCTAAGCAACTTGTAAGAAAAGAAAATGCAGTTAGCACTAGTCACTGCACAGTTGTCTCATGTAAGAAATATATTCAGTAATCGTAAGGAATTCTTGAAGTCATATAAAATAAAGCAGGATGTTAATTTAACTTGTTCCAGGTTTATATTTTTTCGGTAAAATGCAGTTTTGCCATTCTTAAATTATCAGTTTGTGGATCTCTCTGGCCACATTTTAACTCTTCCTAATTGGCATCTCTTCCTCCCTTCTGTGCATGGTTATCTCCCCTCCTCAAGGGAGTACCCAGGGGATGTAAAGGAGCTATTGGAATACCTGGTGCTGTTTTTCTCGGAGAAAATTTTATTAGAGAATATTAAGCATCGTAATGTTGATAACGTTTGTTATTTAGAGCTGTAGAAACCCAAAGGAAAGCTTTGGTATTTTTCAGGTATTTCCAACTTGAGTTCAACTTGAACCCTTTGAAAGGAATATATTTGCCCAATAATAGCAAGTTAAAATCCCATTAGATTAAAGAAATGTATCTGCAGCCACATTACATATTTTATGTTGTCGCCATATAACTAATCATTTTCAGGATTGTTCAGGCAGTGACTGGAAGGGACCATTAGCCTTCTCTATCTGTCTTGCATTTCTCAGCCACTCACATTCCTTTAAGCTCTCTGGAATTCTTGATACAGAAAACCAGAATACTGTCACTTTTCTTCTATAAATTTCCCAGTAGCCTTTGGATCAGTTGTGTAACCACACTCTCTCTTCTGTACTATTTCATGAAAGTGTTATAACCACATAGTCTGATTTCCTTAAGACAGGTCTATGAGAGCTTGAATTCCTTTGATACATTTAGTATGGCCTAGAAACCAGACAGTTATACCTGGTGGTATAATTTTTGTGTCATGTGAAAAATTAGATTTTATGGAAAAAAATGCCCTCCTTTTGATCTATATTGTAAAGAGTAAACATAAATTTGCCCTTTGAAATCTGATGTTTTTGTTTCTAAAGTTAATAGGCCAAAGAAGAATTAGCTCTGTGATAAGAAGTGACAGTTTTAGAAATTTCAATTTAGAACTTCATTCCTTTAAACAGAAAAAAAGTATTCTTCATGTATGACTTTCAGAAGTTTAATAACGCCTCTAAACTTAATTTTCTTCAATTCTGTTTGCCCACATCATTACTTACCTTCACAGCCATTTGTTGTTGTGTAGGGGGAGTGGTTAGTTTGGGGATTTGGTTTTTTCAACTTGCAGTGAGATACTTTTCTTATTGTTGCTGTTGTCTCTTAAAGATAATTCGTTGCTTGAGCATCTCTGTCAAACGGAATGGTGTACTGTTAGACAACTAGAAGTATTTTATGTATTGTTGTGTTTTGCTGATTTTTATATGAGAACTATAATTATTCATTCTTGATGTCTGGAAATAATCATTATGAGGATCATTTTACTTTGGAAACACTTTCATAATAAAGATATGTATTAAGAGTATGGTATATTTGCCTTTTTCTGTAATCACTTCCCAGGTTGTATTAGTATATATACATATTTTCAAATTGTCATATTGTCTGGGAAAAGATTTATTATATTATCCTATTTGTGCAAATCTCAAAAAGTCAAACATACACACAAACACACATACATACAAGCGATATGAGGGGAATTAAATTAACACTAACCTTCCCCATGTTCATGTTCCTAGATTGCAGATTAACAAGCAAGTGCCTGGGATGACTTCACCTGTGTCCCTGGGCTTCCTGCCTCCTCTATACCTAGTTTTCTCCTTACATACCCCATGGGACCTTGAAAACATTCTGCTTTCTTGTTTGAACTAACACATTTGGCCTTTGCCCAAAAACACCAAGTTGCCCACTCATGTACCTTGATAAAGATATGTTCCCACGCCCAGATTTTTTCCTAGCCCGTCTGACTCTCTGTGTGGTCGCTCAAGGACAGACATGCACCTCCAGAGGACCAATGAATGATGCACTTCCTTGTCCACCTTTTCTCTCACAGTTTGGGGTTGATTATTTTCCCCATGTCATCACCCTGTGCTCAGTTACCTTCCAAAATTCACACTCAGCAGATGCAAATTTAGCAGAATTATAGCATGTAGGGTATAGTATGTCTTTGAAACTGAAGACATAAGTTTCATCACTGGGACCTGGCACTTTCTCCACTCCAACCTGGCACTTTCTCCACTCCAACCCACCGTCCCATCCCAGGTGCGTTCTGAATTTCCCCACCAGCCACCCAAGCCCAACCCATGGGGAATGCACAAAGGCCCTCCAGCCTAGAGTCCCCAAGTTCCACTGCTGACCTGGGACACAACACTCTCTCCAGGCTAACCTGCTGCCCAACTCCACCATCCCCATCCCAGATGCATCCTGAATTTCCTCACTGACCAGACACAACCCCATCCCCAGGGGTTGGGGGAGTGCACAAAGTGATTGAGACTCTTGCAGGTTTCACATCCCAAAATTCAAAACCAGCAATGTTAGTGCATCCACATGAAGTATTTAGTGTAGAGCCTCCATAGAAGTACCAGGATACATTGACCTCAACTTTCCCCACCTCCCACAAAACTGCAACACAGACATCGACAACCCTCACTGAACTCCGTGTTGACACAAGAACACAATTTGCATCTTGTAACGGTTGTAATGGTGAAGCAATGCAGGATTCCAGCAAGCTCAGTAAGCAGCCGCTTACCAAATGAGCCAAGCAATAATTATGAGCTGTATAACCTCTCAGATAAGGAATTTTTGTTTTTTTTTTAATTTTTTATTATGCCACCGTGAGACATACAATTACAAAGGTGTTCATAATTGGTTCTTGGTAATACAGTATTCCAGCACCCATCCCTCCACCAGTGCCCAACCACCAACGTACTCCACCCCCTCCCACCCGCCCCAGGCTGCCTCAATAGCAGGTACCCCCGCTTCTTTCTTTCTCTCTCTCTCTCTCTCTCTCTCTCTGTCTCTGCATCTCTCTCCCTCTTCTTTTACACATTGTGGCTAGCCCTGCAGATATTTAGAGTTTATCACTTAAGTCTCTTATATATATTCAATGGTGAGTTTTAATCTGCCATTACCATTTCACACATTTAGTGAAACACTGGTATCTATTTATATCCTATTAATGAATGCAGTCATTCTATATCTGTCCTTTACCTTCTGACTAATTTCACTCAGCATGATAGTCTCCATGTCCATCCATTTGCAGGTAAATTTCATAATTTCATCTTTTCTGACAGCCGCATAGTATTCCATAGTATAGATGAACCACAGTTTCTTTAGCCAGTCCTCTGTTCTAGGGCATTTAGGTTGTTTCCAGATTCTAGATATAGTGAATAGTGCAGAGATGAATAAAGAAGTACAGATAGTGTTTCTGCTATGTGTTTTTCGGTCTCTCGGGTATATTCCCAGGAGTGCTATTGCTGGATCATATGGGAGTTTAATATCTAGTTTTTCTGAGGAATGCCCATATTGTTTTCCAAAAGGGCTAGACCAGTTGGCACTCCCACCAACAGTGGATGAGAGTCCCTTTTTCCCTACATCCACGCCAGCACCAGCTGTTCTTGCTGTTTTGGATGTGTGCCGGTCTCTGTGGTGTGAGATGGTACCTCATTGTTGTTTTGATTTGCATCTTCCTGATGATTAAAGATGAAGAGCACTTTTTCATATGCCTTTTAGCCATTCGAATTTACACCATGCACAAAAGTCAGATCAAAATGGATTCTAGATCTCAACATGAGACATGAATCTATAAGGTACATTGAAGAAAACATAGGAGAAACGGCTCTACGACATCGAAACTAAAAGTATCTTTAAAGATGACACACCACTGACCAAGCAAATGGAAGCAAAGATAAACAAATGGGATTATATAAAACTAAAAAGCTTCTGCACCTCAAAAGAAATGGTGACCAAGATACAAAGACAATCCACAGAGTGGGAAAGGATATTCACCCAATACCCATCTGACAAGGGGTTAATATCCAGGATATATCAGGCACTGGTAGCACTTCACAAGAAAAAACAGCCAACCCCATCAAAAAATGGGGAGAAGAAATGAACAGAAGCTTCCAAAAAGGAATTTTGAAGAGTGCTGTTAAGGATGCATAAGGAGTTCAAAGAAGCCATGGAACACAAAGCCAATAAAATGCAAAAGGATATGAGAGCAGAAATGAGGAAAATGGAAATGAAAATGCAAGCAGAAATAACATTAAAATGTGGTAGAGTAAATGAAAAACTCGTTGGAAGGCTTCTGCAGCAAAGTAACAACCACTGAGGACAGAATTAGTGAGCTCCAAAATGAGGTACAGAGACTTTCTAGCCAATAGCAGAAGATGGAAAAAAGATTCACAATAAATGAACAGAAACAAGAGATAACCAAGATGAAGCCAAAAGGAATAGCATAAGGATCATTGGAGGAGTCCCAGAGGACAGGAGAAAAACCCTGATGAAGGAACTATCAAAGTCATCATTGCTGAGAAGTTCCTAGAACTAAAGAGTGCTTGCTTACAGATTCAGGAGGTCTGAAGAATACCAGCTGAAAGAAATCCAAAGAAGAATATTCCAAGACACATCCTCATCAGAATGACAAGAGCCTTAGATAGAGATAGAATACTGAAAGCAGCAAGATCAAAGAGAAAACACATACAAAGGAACATCCCTAAGATTCACAACAGATTTTTCAGATGAAACACCTGAGCCCGAAAGCAAGGGAGGGATATCGTGAAAAGAGTCAATGATATGAAGGTTTCACCAAAAAAAATTTTTCCAGCTAAGCTCACATTCAGATTTAAATGAAAGATACACAACTTCATGGATAAGTAACAGCTCAGGAACTTGGACTCAAAACCTACCTTAAAAAGGGCTGAAGGAGCTACTGTAAGATAAGACAAACCCAAAAAAGCGCAATAAGCTTATTCAGAAATATGGCAAAAAAATTCCATGACAAAACCTTTTTGCAATGTCAATGGCCTAAATTCACCAATAAGGAAACACAGAGTGGCAACATGGATTAAAATAACTGAATCCAATATTCTGCTGCCTACAAAAATGCATTTGAATTATCAGAGCAAACACAGACTCAAAGACAAAGGCTGGAAGACAATTCAGACAAATAACTCCTCCAATAAGGCAAAGTGGTCATGCTAGTATCTGACAACATAGACTTCAGGATGAAAAAGGTTAAAAGAGACAGTGATGGCCATTTATTAATAATTAAGAGATATGTACATCAGGAATAAATTAAACTCCAAAACATATGCACTCAATGAGGGGCCAGCAACATACTTAAATGATATGCTAATAGACTTCAAAGAATTTGACAGTAACACAATTGTAGTTCAAGACTTCAACACTGCTCTATCAACTCTTGATAGATTGGCGAGACTGAAATTCACCAAGGAAATACTGTCCTTGAAGGAAAAAATGGAAAAAAAGGATGGCTGGTATATATATATATATATATATATATATATGTATATATATATATATATATATATATATATATATACAGGGCTTTTCATCCCAAAAGGGGCCAGACATATTTTTCTCAGTGCACATGGAACATTCTCCAGGATAGATCACATGCTAAGCCACAAAATATACCTCTATAAAATAAAAAACTATAGAAATTGTGTCAACTATTTTTTTAGACCATGATAACTGAAAATAGATGTTAACCACACAGAGAAGCAGAGAGAGAAGCCAAACACCTGGAAACTGAACAACAGCTCACTGCTGTACAACCGCAATCATAGAAGAAATCAAAGAAATCCAAGATTCCTGAGAACAAATGAAAATGAAGACACAAACTATCAGAACTTGTAGGATATAGCAAAAGCAGTGTTAAGAGGAAAAACTCATAGCTCTGCAAACATTCATCAGAAAAGAAAGGGCCCACATAAATAACCTCACTTCAGAGCTCAAAGTCTTAGACAAAGACCAACAGAAGGAGCCCAACCCAGGCAGAAAGAAGAAAATAATAAAAGTTAGGAATGGAAATCAATGAGCTGGAATCCCAGAAAGCAATCCAAAAGATTAATGTAAACAAGAGCTGGTTCTTTGAAAAAATAAACAATATCGACAACTTGCAAGACTTGTAAGGAAAGGGAAAGAGAGAATCCAAATAAATAGAATCAGAAATGAAAAGGGGGACATCATACAGAAAACACCAAAAATTCAAATGATCATCAGAGACTACAATGAGTCTGTATGCTACGAAACAAGAGAACCTGAAAAATGGACAAATTCCTGAAATCCTATAGCCTCTCACAACTGAAACAAGAAGACCTGCAATATCTGAATAAGCCTATCACCATCGAGGAAATTGAAACCATAATTAAAAGTCTGCCCAAACACAAAAACTCATGTCCAGATGGATTCAGTAGTGAATTCTCACAAATCTTTAGAGAGAACCTACTGCCAGTTCTTTTCAAGTTCTTCCAAAGTAATAGAAGAAACCAAAACTCCTAAATGGCTTCTATGAGGCACACATCACCCTGATACCCAAAGCAGACAGAGACATCACAAAAGAGAAAACTACAGACCAATCTCCAGATGAACACAGATACTAATATCGTCAACAAAATAGTAGCAAACAGAATCCATAGACTCATCAAAAGATTATACATCATGACCAAGGAGGATTCATCCCTGAAATGCAAGAATGGTTCAACATTTGCAAATCAGTCAACATAATAGTCACATCAAAAGAGAAAAAAAGTTAAAACCATATGATCATATCAATAGATGCAGAGAAATCATTTGACAAGATCATTCATGATTGAAAAAATCTCCATAAAATGGGAATTGAAGGAACCTTCCACAATATAGTCAAAGCCATCTACCAAAAACCCATTTCAGCAAGCATCATTCTCAATGCTGCTCCCAAAAAAAAAGCAACAGAAAAGTCTTTACTCTAAGATGGGTACAAGACAATGCTGTCTACTCTCCCCATTTCTATTCAATATAGTACCGGAAGCACTGGCCATTGAAATCAGAGAAGAAAAAGAATATCAAGGGCATTCAGATAGGCAAGGAAGAAAAGAAGTCAAACTATCACTATTTGAGATGACATGATACTATACCTTGAAAACCCTAACCTCTATACAAAAAAGCTCCTAGAAACAATAGATTCCTATAGTAGAATGGTAGAGTACAAAATCAATACCCAAAAAGTCAATGGCTTTCCTGTATACAAAAAATAAAGAGAAGAAATGGATATTAAGAAAATTATCCCACTCATGGGGCCGGAGCGATAGCCCAGTGGGTAGGGCATTTACCTTGCATGCGGCCGGCCCATGCCAGCCTGGGTTCGATCCCCGGCATCCCATATGGTCCCCCGAGCACCACCAGGAGTGATTCCTGAGTGCAGAGCCAGGAGAAACCTCTGAGCATTGCCGGGTGTGACCCAAAAAGCAAAAAAAAAAAAAAAAAAAGAAAAGAAAATCATCCCACTCATAATTGTGCCACAAAAAATCAAATACCTAGGAATTAGTTTAACTAAGAATGTAAAGGACCTGTACAAAGAAAACTACAAAATTTGAACTCCCATTTGACCCAGCCATACCACTCCTGGGAATCTACTCTGGGAAACCAAAAATACGCAGCGGAAACACCATCCCTACTTTTATGTTCATAGCAGCATTATTCACAATAGCCAGAATCTGGAAGCAACCACAGTGCCCGAAAATCGATGACTGGATAAAGAAGCTTTGGTATATCTACACAATGGAATACTATGCAGCTGTTAGGAAAAATGAAGTTATAAAATTTGCCTATAAATGGATGGACATGGAGAAGATTATGTTGAGCGAAATTAGCCAGAAGGAGAGAGACAGATACAGAATGACTGCATTTATCTGCATAACATAAATATATATGTACATATTATGATACCAATATCCAAGGTCAAGTGAAACATATATCAGGAGGTCTTGTCAAAGGTGGAAATTATCACAAACGTGTGGGAGTCAGAGTTTAGGTAAGACAGAAAATGGAACAGGGTGCTAATAATAGTCGAGGGTACTAATGCCAACCTAGAACTGAGCATTAAATAGAGGCAAAAAGGATTCACATGACAACCTTTTCATGTATGTTCTGTAATCCATAGTCTGGAAGGGAAGGAAAAGAGAAGAGAGAGAGAAAGGGAAAGAAATAAAGAACCTGCCATGGAGCAGGGCTGGGGAAGGGGAGGGAGGGAACCGGGAATTTTGTTGGTGGGAGAGGGGCGCGGGGGGGGGGGGGGGGGGGGTGAAACACTGTATGACCAAAACCCAAACATGAACTTTTTATTGTAAATATTTTTTTGTGTGGAGATGGGCACTGGTGGAGGGACGGGTGCTGAAACACTGTATGACCAAAACCCAAACATGAACTTTTTAATTGTATATCTTTTTTATTTGTATATCTCACGGTGGTATAATAAAATACTTAAAAAAAAAGAAAACTACAAAATGCTACTTCAATAAATAAAAGAGGAAACGAGGAAGGAAACACATTCCCTTCTCATGGATTGGGAGCATTAAAATTGTCAAAAATGGTAATACTCCCTAGAGCTTTGTACAGATTCAGTGCAGTCCCTAAAAGGATACCCATGGTATTCTTCAAAGAAATTGACCAAACACTCCTGAAATTTGTATGAAATAATAAACCCCATGAATAGTTGAAGCAATCGTTGGGGAAAAAAGATGGGAGGCATCACTTTCTCCAACTTCAAACTGTACAGTAGTAATTAAAACAGCATGATATCAGAGTAAAAACAGACTTGTGAACCTATGGAATAGAGTTGCGTATCCTGACACCCATCCTCAAATACATGATCATTTAATCTTTGATACAGGAGTAAAAAAGTACAAAATTGAGTAAGAAAAACCTCTTCAACAAATGGAGCTGGGAAACTATATGGTCTGCTACATGTAAAAAAATCAACTTAGACCTCTATCTAACACAATGCACAAAAAGTCAGATCAAAACGGATCATAGTTCTCAATATCAACCCTGAATTCATAAAGTACATTGAAGAAAATATAGTAAAAATCCTCTATGACATTGAAGCTAAATGCATCATCAAAGAGAAACACCACTGACAAAGCAATTGGAAGTAAAGATAAACATATGGGACTACATGAAACTAAAGTTTCTTTACCTTAAAAGAAACAGTGACCAAACTATGAAGACAGTCCAGAGAGTGGGAAAGAATATTCACCCAATAACCATCTGATCACTTGTATCACTTGTCTTCCTGTTGATCATCGATTTGCTCGAGGGGGCACCAGTAACATCTCCATACTTCTTGCTTCAATCAAGTGTACCCCAGGGGCATCTGCTTGCTCCAGGAACAGGAAAAGCCTCAAATCATTCCTTCAGGTCATGGGAATGAGGTCCTTGTTACTGGTTTTTTGGCATATCAAATAAAACATGGGTAGCTTGCCAGGCTCTGCCATGTAAACCATCTGATAAGGGGATTAATACCCAGGATCTATCAGGCACTGGTAAAACTTTACAAGAAAACAACCAATCCCATCAAAGAATGGGGAGAAGAAATGAACAGAAACTTCCAAAAAGAAGAAATTCAAATGGCATATGAAAAAATGCTCATCATCACTGATCAGGGAGATGCGAATGAAAACAACAATGAGATATCATCTCACACCAGAGAGACTGGCACATACCAAAAGAGCAAGAACAGTGCTGGCGTGGATACAGGGAGAAAGGGACTCTCATCCATTTCCATTTTTGGTGGGAATGTCGATTGGTACTGCCATTTTAGAAAAGAATTTGGACATTCTTCCAAAAACTAGAAATTGAGCTCCCATTTGACCCAGCCATACCACTCCTGGGAATATATCCTGGGAGGCCAAAAACACATAGCAGAAACACTGTCTGCACCTTTATGTTCAGAGCAGCATTATTCACAATAGCCAGAATCTGGAAACAACCAGAGTGCAGAGAACTGATGACTGGATAAAGAAACTTTAGTTCAACTACACGATGGAATGCTATAAGCTGTCAGGAAAAATGAAATTTGCCTATAAGCAGATGGACATGGAAAGGATCATGCTAAGTGAAATTAGCCAGAGGGAAAAGACAGATATCGAATGACTGCATTTATTTGCAGGATCAATTGTCATTTATCTTCCCACTGTTCATCAATTTACTTGAGTGGGTGCCAGTAACGTTTCCATTCATCGGGAATGAGGACCACGTTATGTTTTTGGCATATAGAATACACCATTGGTAGCTTTCCAGGTTCTGCTGTGGCTCTAGTTTCATCCCAGGGCTCCCAGTCTTTTTTTTTGGGGGGGAGTGGGGTAGGGAGACTTTATTTTGTTTTTAATTTTTTTCATATTTTATTATAGCACTGTGAGATATACAATTACAAAGAAGTTCATGTTTGGGTTTTGGTCTTACAGTGTTACATCACCCATCCCTCCACTAGTGCCCATTTCCCACCACCATGTCCCCAATTCCATCCCCCCTCTCCTAGCCTGCCTCTATGGCAGATTCTTTATCTCTTTTCTCTCTATATATATATAATATATAATGTATATAATATATATAATATATATTATATAATATATAATATAATATATAATATATAATGTATATATAATATATATCACGATCACGATCTTCCCGTTGATCATCTATTTGCTAGAGCAGGCACCAGTAATATCTCCATATGTCCTGTCTCACGCCAGTAGATATATATATATTCCTTCTCTTACACACTGTGAATTACAATCCCAGTCTTTTTCTATGTCACATCATCAACCATCCAGGGCCCATGGGGCAGAGTCCTGGGAGTAAACAAGCCTGTCTCCTCTCTGCAACCTGCCACTGCAGCCAGGCACCATAGCCACACTGCAACACCTTGAGGGGCAGGAAGACGTTTTTTTGCAGGATATAAAAAATAGTATGATACCAATATTCAAAGCGAGGTGAAACATGGATCAGGAGGTCTTGTCAGTGGGTGGAATCAACTGCAAGTGTGTGGGACTCAGATGTTAGGTAAGACAGAGAAGGGAACAGTGTGCTAATAATTGTTGGAAATGAGAATACCAGCCTAGAACTGAGCATTGAAAATAGACAAAGGGATATACATGATAACCTCTAAATGCATGTATTGCAAGCCACAATGTGCCTGCCATAGAGGCTGGCCAGGAATGGGGAGGGAATCAGGGGACATTTGTGGTGGGAAATTGGCACTGGTGGAAGGATGAGTGCTGATGACTGGAACCCAAACATGAACATCCTTATAATTGCTTATCTCACAGTGGTATAATAAAAAAGTAATGAAAATGAAGATATAAGAAAATTAAGATAAAAAAAAAAAAAAAAAAAAGATATAATTGATAGTACAGCACCTAGAACACTTGTCTTTCATTCAGTCAAATCTAGTTCAATCCCTTGCACAACATATGTTCTCCCTTGCCTTCCAGGAGTTTTCCATGATGGTAAAGGCAGGAGTAATCCCTGATTATCACCAGATGTGGCCCAAAGAACAAATTTAAAAAGATATGAAAACTTCCATCTTAAATTTCTTTCTGAGGAAAAAATGTATTATTTAGAGATATAAGTTCAAATACATCAGACTGGGCTGATTTTTTCAAAACAGAGTCATTTAGGACAAAAAAGCCAACCTAAGCACTGCCTACAAAACTATCCCTCTCTGTCTATGCAGCTCTGCCAGATTTGCTTACATCATCATCTCTGAGTCTGTGCCCCACTTTTTAAAATCTTTACTGCCTGTTACTTTTTCCTTGTCACTCTGTCTTCCCCAGCTGTTCTTCTGCTCTAAGCTTATGTCATATAATATTTCAAGAGCCATAAAAATAGCACTCAAGTTCTCCTAGACACCCTTTCTGAGGGAAAAAATGTAATATTTAGAGATATAAGTTCAAATACATCAGACTGGGCTGATTTTTCCAAAATAGAGTCATTTAGGGCAAAAAAGCAAAAACACTAACCCTAACAACAAGCATGAGTTGTTCTAATTATGCAAAAAAGTTAAAATCTTTCATCTTCAGCAAAAACACTGATTCATATGCACTATCTTAGTCTTAGGAATATGTATGTAGAATGCACAATGGGAAAGGCCTCCAAATGCAGTCACCTGGTGGATGTGAGTTCAGACTTCAGATGCAGTCACTTCCTGGTGGGTTAGGTTCACACTTCAATAGGAGTTTTAGAAGGACACCACTTGGCACAGAGTACAATTTTTCCATGATGAGAAAGAACAAAAGAGATAAAGAAGCCACATGCCAGGATTCTTCATCTTGAATGGCCACAGCCACCTAAGGGACAGGAGATTGGGACTAAGACCTGACAGAGGAGCAAGTGAGTGTGTGGGGGGTGGGGGGGTTTGTGGGTGGTGGTTGCCAGGGAGGGGGTGTAGGGGCAATGACCATGAATGGTCAGAAACACAAAAGGCTCCAAAGGGAAACACCATACAATTAAGATGAAGAGGGAAAAGGAATGATAATGCAGCCAACAAGGCACTTCTTGCCCCTGCGTACAGCTGGCCCAGGTTCTATCCCCTAGCACCCCATATCATTCCCAAGAGCCCATCAGGAGTGATCCCTGAGCACATAGTCAGGAGTAGGCCTGAAGTATAGCTGGGTGTGACTCTCCCCATGCACACACATGCACACACATACACAAGTGTGATGAAGGGAATGAACTGGAAGAGTGTGATGGATGGTCATTGAGACTTAAGGAGGAATAGATCATAGAAAGCCTGGATTTAATGTTAAGAAGGGTAAGTGGCTTTATGCTTAGTTGGGGATGGATGGATGGATGGACGGACGGATACAGACAGACGGACGGACGGATGAACGGACAGACGGACGGACGGATGGATGGATGAATGGGTGGATGGTTGATTGGTGGGAGGGTGAATGGGTTGGCTGACTGGTTGGTTGGTTGATTATTAGTTTTGATGTCACACCCAGCAGTGTTAAGGGCTCATTCCTGTCTTTATGCTGGAGAATGTGTGGTGGACATCTTGTAAAAGGGTGAGTGTGATGGCATGTGTTCTGTGGAGAAATAAAGGACTAAGCATTATAGAGGAGTCAATACACACGCAGCACAAGAACTGTAGACAGAGAGGAGGAGGGAGGAAGACTTTGCGGTAAATGTGCTGAGACCTGAGTCAGGAAAAGTCACTAGTATCCTGCAAGGGATATGCTTAGAAAATTGTGCCAGGGGAGAACCTGAGAAAGAAAGGAGCTCAAGTTTCCTGATTCTCTTCATTCAGTTAGTTCCTTTTACTGTTAGTTCCTTTTTTTTTTGAAGTTCTGAAGTTCAGAAACTTCTAAGGGATTGAATTGATGAATGATTACAATTTCCCTAGCCCTCCCGAGAGGAGAAGAGCACACTCATTGTTTTTAGGTAGCATAACTTTTTGCTTGCATCTGAGTGAGGCTACATGGCATAGCGTGGCACTGCCCAGCAGAGGAAAGATGAGATGAAAAGATACAGCATCATAAGGCTTTCCCACTGTGTACCAGCACCATGCTAAGTGCAGAGCTATCTCAGTCAAGCTGTCCCCTTAAAGGCAAACACATTTGGAGGTGGAGAAATACCATGGACTTAAGGCTCAGGCTTCAGATGTTGCTGACCCCAGTTGCCAGTTGATCTGGCAATCATCAAGAGGGGGTCTGAATCTCCTAGGTAGTCCTTGGGGTGCCACCTCTCAAAAAGTGTAAACAAACTTTAAAAATAAAGACAGACACACTTGAGTCTTGTTACCATAGTACTGATGTGCTATGAAGTCATTAGCACTGATCCTACAAGAAATAAAATTCTATTTATTGTCCCAAACTTTTCATCAACCGATCAATAATCTTTTGAAGTTTTGAAGTTGTTTATGTTTAGAGATTACTTATTTTATGTATACTTATATATTTTAAATATAATTATATACATATTTATATATACTTATATAAAACTACATTATAAGTATATATGCTTATGTATAGTATACATTATGATAAATATATATACATATTTTACAAATATGTATACAGTGCATATATATAAAATTCATTATCATTGGCTCCCAGTAAATAGGACTAAAACATACACTTGAACAAAACTAGTATGAATGGACTGCTAAATTAAAAAATCAAACAGGTTATGAAATATTATTAAAAACTATGCAAAATAATTAAAAAATTGTATTTTTAAATATAATGAAAAAAACACATGTTGCTGATTCTTTTCCTATGTTTGACTGTCATCTGTGCCCCCAGACTATTTTATAGCTATTGTGCCTGTGGGATGGGAATGCTCTAGAATGGAGGATTACTCTACATTTCTCCCCAGTTCTCTAGCAAACGAATTTATACTGGAAACATGAAACTAGCTGCAGTGACAGCATCTACTCTGTGGGCATAAATAAAAAAATTATGGTCAGGTTTTGCTTATTTTACTTTGTGTATTACTCAGTTAAACATTTACCAGTGTCTGCAGTTTACATATGAAGAAACTTGCTCAAAGAAGTTACTCTTTTTCTGTCCTACAATTAACAAGCATAGGGTTGATGTTTGACACTATGTAAGAGTGATCCCAGACTGATTTCAGTATATTACACTGATAATTGCCAGGCTAATATCCTGTTACATTATCCTTCTTCCAGTGTTTCTTTATGAAGATATAGACTCTTGAAATGTCTACTTTATTTGAATAATTCATTGACTTTATGTCTTATCTACTTCCTTTTTCTGCTTAAAATATCTTGAATTTTAACCCTGTTGTTTTGTTCTTCATGTTTCCATTTCTGGCTTTAGCTATATTGTTAAATGCTCTCACTGTCTTAATTAATAAATTAATGTATAATTATTAATAATAGCTAATTAATAATATACTATATATAAATCACAAATATATTATTATATAACAATATATATGACTGTATCACTGTCTTCCCGTTCATCATCGATTTACTCTAGCGGGCACCAGTAACATCTCCATATGAACTGTCTCATGAAAGTAGAGCCCAAGGGCACCTGCTTGCTCCAGGAACATAAAGAGCCTCAAACCATTCCACCAGGTGATGGGAATGAGGTCTATAATTGTTACTGGTATTTGGCATATCAAACATTACATGGGTAGCTTGCCAGGCTCTGCCGTGCTAATAGCATACTCTTGTAGTCATTTCAAAATCCAGCACTTATTGATGAACTACGCGGCCGATTTTGGCCATGTGAGCTGGACTGTGATAGGCTGGTCTGCTGGGTGGAGTTCTGACAAGGGGGAAGTCTGGATGTGGAAAATGGAGGCCCTCATGGAGTGGGGCGTCGTCTGACTTGTTGTGAGGCTCTGCTGGGGTGGCAGACCAGGGCTAGAACCTACCATCCCTCCCGGGAGCCTCATGAGCGGCTGGGCACAGGGAGGGAGAGCCAGTAGTAGCTCTGCTCCATGTCTGTGAGTCTCTGGATCAGCATACCTGGGCCAGATTAAAAAAGACTACTGCAGGGTGGATCTCAATGAGCCCGGCTGTGATAGGCTGGTCTGCTGGGTGGAAACTTCACCCTGCCCAGACACGGACAGGATTGAAAGATTGATAGCTCTTTCTCGATTCTGTGGGTGGTGGTGCATGGCCGTTCTTAGTTGGTGGAGCGATTTGTCTGGTTAATTCCGATAACAATATATAAATAAATATAATATCATGTTTATATTATAATTATATAATATGTAATAATATAATTATATGATTGAGAGACTCACAGACATGGGGCAGAGCTGCTACTGGCTCTCCCTGTGCCCAGCCGCTCATGAGGCTCCCGGGAGGGATGGCAGGTTCTAGCCCTGGCCCGCCACCTCAGCAGAGCCTCACAACAAGCCAGACAACCCCCCACTCCATGAAGGCCTCCATTTTCCACATCCGGACTTCCCCTCGTCAGAACTCCACCCAGCAGACCAGCCTATCACAGTCGGCCACATGGTTCATCAATAAATGCTGGATTTTGAAATGACTACAAGAGTATGCTACCCACAAGGCAGAGCCTGGCAAGCTACCCGTGTCGTATTTGATATGCCAAATACCAATAACAATTATAGACCTCATTCCCATGACCTGATGGAATGGTTTGAGGCTCTTTATGTTCCTGGAGCAAGCAGGTGCCCTTGGGCTCTACTTCGCATGAGACAGGTCATATGGAGATGTTACTGGTGCCTGCTCAAGAAAATCGATGATGAACGGAAGACAATGATACAGTGATAATTATATATTATAATTTTATTATAATATATAATATAATCATATATTATACTATATATTTTATAAGTATAATATGTAATAATAGAATATAAATGAATAAAATTTTAATATAAATATATAAAATATATACAACATAAAATTATTAAATATTATATATTACATAAGTAAATATAATATATAGTTTATCATTAAATTATATATTATGTATAATATGTTATATATAACATATTATATATAATACATGATTTATTATATATTATATGTTATAATATATATATTATATTATATATTATATGTTATGGGTATTGCTGCCAGCAAGGTGTGTTGATATCTCTGGGCTCCTCCGCGGCTCCATCGGGATGGTGGACTTGGGTCGGAAGTTGCTCTCGTGGTCCATGGAATGCAGGGGGGTTCAACGGGGGAAAGCTGGTTTCTGCTTGCCGGGTGTACCTGTGTCTTAGGCTCAAGCATTCCTGGGCTTGAAATACTCTCCTCTGAAGGACGGGTCTCTGCGTGGTGGGTCCTTGTAGCAGCGATCTTCACAATCCACACTCTGCAGCAGGTAAGATCTCCACCCAGGAGATTAATCCAGTCTCCAGCCCGCAGATTAATCCAGTCTCCAGCCTGGCTTGTCAGAAACCCAGCCTACAAGGACCCACCACGCAGAGACCCGCCCTTCAGAGGAGAGTATTTCAAGCCCAGGAATGCTTGAGCCTAAGACACAGGTACACCCGGCAGAGCAGAAACCAGCTTTCCCTGTTGCACGCGGCCGCACAGCTGCCGCACGATTTACCTCCAAATTACCGTAAATATTCTACCTACCCTCTGAGAGAGCCCCACAAAGTACTGAGAATATAGCGCCCGCATGGCAGAGCCTGGCAAGCTGTTCGATGCGTGTTCGGTATGCCAAATCCAGTAACAGAAATGTTTATTTTCCTGACCCTGAAAGAGCCCTTAATATGGCAGCCATAAGAAAGGCAAACAAGCAGTGCCTAATAAAATTTCATGGCCATCCTAGGCTGCCAAAACGAAGAAGGATAAAAATGACTGTCTGTACTTTCAATGCACGTACACTGGCATCAGAAGCATATATTGAGGATCTGATGCTGCAAGTGCAAAAGATCAAGTACGACATCATTGGTCAGACCGAGATGAGGAGGCGTCAGTTGCATCATGCTGTATTTGACACCGGAGAAGAATTGTTCCTTGGAACATGCTACGAAAGAGGCATCGGTGGCGTTGCTGTCCTTGTCAACATGAACATGGCCGTCAACATTGATTCATTTGAATGCCTAACAAACTGAATAGGACGATTACACTTGAAGAGATGTGGCCCACTGCCAGCAATTTCTATCTTCATTGTCTACGCACCAACATCCACATACAAAAAAGATGAAATTGAGAAATTCTACATGGAATTGGAGACTTTCTATAAAAAAGATCACACCTTCTACAAGATCAGAGTCGGTGATTTTAATGCCAAGATAGGACCAAGAAGATCGGCTGAAGAACTCCACATCGGGACCCATGGCCTAGAATGGAACGAACAGGGTGAGAGACTATCTGAGTTCATCATGTCCACCAAGACCATTCATGGGAACTCACAGTTCCAGAAAGCTGAAGCGAAACATTGGACATGGGAATCTCCTGGTGGACAGTTCCACAATGAAATTGACCACATCATCTTCAATAGACGGTTTTGTCTGACCGATGTTGCTGTCGTCCCCAAATTCCAAACAGGATCGGACCACCGTCTCCTTCGTGCAAAATTCTACTTCCTGCAACGGGGAGAAAAGGCTGCAAAGTTTAAGAAGAGAACTCCAAGAACGACCACCAACTGGGAACTCTTTGGCACCATTGCAGCAACATGGGAAGATACCATCATTGACGACATCGATGAAGAATACAACCGACTGGTTCAGCACCTCCATGATTGTGTGAAGAATGCTGAGAGAGAGAAAGACACAAAAGAATGCCTGTCTTCAGAAACTCTCGAGCTCATTCGCCATGGTGGCAAGGCCCGAGCCTCAGGAGACCAAATGCTAACGTCCAAGCTTGCTAAACAGTGCAGAGAAGCGATAAAAGAAGACCTGAAAGACAGAAGAGCAGAAATACTGGAAGATGCAGCAGAAGCCGGGAAAAGCATTCGCACTGCCCGCCTGTCCTTCGCCAACTATAAAACCAAGATGACTGCCCTCTGACGCCCTGATGGATCTATCACATCTTCCAGAAAGGCAATGGAGAAGATTATCCAGAACTTCTACTCAAATCTCTTTGATAGCCACATCCACCTGCCCACATACCAAATTCCACAGGATGGATATGTCATTCCCAACGTTCTCCCTTCTGACATCCGACATGCCATATCATTGGTAAAGAAGGGAACAGCACCAGGCCCAGACAAAGTCAGACCCGAACACCTGAAGAATCTGCTGTCGGTACTCATCAATACACTAGCTCGGCTCTTCACATGCTACCTGTCTGAATGCAAGGTGCCCTCCCAATGGAAAACCAGCAGGACAGTTCTACTGTTCAAGAAGGGGAGACATTCACGACATCAGCAACTATTGCTCCATCTGCCTGTTGTCCGTCATCTACAAGCTGTTTACAAGAGTCATCCTGAACAGAATTAGCAGAACACTAGATGAAGGACAACCATGCGAGCAAGCAGGCTTCCGGAAAGGATTCAGCACAATTGACCATATCCACAAAGTAACCAAGCTCATCGAGGTTTGCAGGGAGTACAAGATGCTGCTCTGTCTCACGTTCATTGATTTACAGAAAGCCTTTGATTCTGTGGAGACTGAAGCAGTCATCGAAGCCCCTAGCCAAACAGGGTGTTGAAACCCAATATATCAGGGTGTTGAAACCCAATATATCCTTCGTGAGCTGTATTAAGGATTCGCCACCAGGATCTCACCATTCTACAAAAAAGTTGATCATTAATGTGAAAAGAGGGGTTCGACAGGGTGATACCATTTCACCAAAACTCTTCAGTGCGACCCTCGAGAACATCATGCGACAATTAGAATGGGAAGGAATGGGAGTGAAGATAAATGGTCGGCAACTACACCACCTCCCGCTTCGCTGATGACATCGTTCTAATAACACCAAACATTAGCCAAGCAGCACAAATGCTGGCTGACTTCGACCGAGAATGTGGAAAGATAGGTCTATAGCTGAATCTAAAGAAAACAATGTTCATGAAGAATAAACTAGTTCCTGAGGCCCCATTCACTCTCAATGGAACAAACATCTCTGAATGCAGCAGTTATGTGTACCTAGGTCGAGAAATCAACATGATGAATGACCTAAAACCTGAGTTGCGCAGGAGGGAAGAGAGCGGCATGGAATGCCTTCAAAGGCATCGAAGAAATAGCTAAAAGGACAAAGAACCTCCGGCTCCGGGCACATCTCTTTGACTCCACCGTTCTCCCTGCATTAACATACGCCTCAGAGACCTGGGCCCTATGAAAGCAGGATGAGAATGCTATTCGGGTCTCCCAGAGAGGAATCGAAAGAGCTATGCTTGGAATATCACGCCTCACTCAAGTGAGAGAAGGAATCCGGAGTTCTGACCTCCTTCGCTATTCCAGAATCAGGGATGCTGTCTCGTTTGCCAAGGCATCAAAAATCAGATGGGCTGGACATGTAATGCGATTTGGAGACAATCGCTGGACTAGACCCGTTACCGACTGGATCCCACAGGATGTCAAAAGATCACGTGGCCGCCCACCTACAAGATGGTCAGACTTCCTTGTAAAGACACTGAAGGAACGTTTTCAGGCTCTTCATATTCCTAAATCAACCAGATGCCATTGGGCTACATTGGCACGTGATAGGGTCCAATGGAAATGTTACTGGTGCCCGCTCGAGCAAATCGATGAATAACAGGATTCAAGTGATCAAGTGATAAGTTTATGTTATATGTTATATATTAGGAGATGACTACAAGAGCATGCTACCAGCACGGCAGAGCCTGCCAAGCTACCCGTGTCGTATTTGATATGCCAGATACCAGTAACAATTATAGACCTCATTTCCATGACCTGATGGAATGGTTTTGAGGCTCTTTATGTTCCTGGAGCAAGCAGGTGCCCTTGGGCTCTACTTGCATGAGGCAGGACATACGGAGATGTTACTGGTGCCCTCTCGAGCAAATCGATGATGAAAGGGAAAACAGTGATACAGTGATACAGTTATATATTACATATTACATATCACTTATCACATATCACACATTACATATTATATAAATATATTATATGAATTTATATGTAAAATATCACTTGATCACTTGACATCCCATTATTCATTGATTTGCTCGAGCAGGCACCAGTAACGTTCCACTGACCCTATCACATGCCAGTGAAGCCCAATGGCATCTGCTTGCTTCAGAAATACGATGAGCCTCAAAACATTCGTTCAGGGTCTTGGCGAAGAAGTCTGACTATCTTGCAGATGGGTGGCCACGTGATCTTTTGACATCCCATGGTATCCAGTCGCTAACGGCTCTAGTCCAGCGGTTGTCTCCAAATCGAATTATATATTCAGCCTATCTGATTTTTACGCCTTAGCAAACGAGACAGCATCCCTGACCCTGGATCGTTGACAGAGGTGAGAACTCTGGATTCCTTCTCTCACTTGAGTGAGATGTGATGTTCCAAGCATAGCTCTTTAGATTCCTCTATGGGAGACCCGAATAGCATTCTCATCCTACTTTGTGTGCCCAGGTCTCTGTAGCATATGTTAATGCAGGGAGAATGGTGGAGTCAAAGAGATGTACCCCGAGCCAGATGTTCTCTGTATTTTAGCTATTTCTTCAATGCTCTTGAAGGCATTCCATGCTGCTCTCGTCCTCCTGCACAACTAGGTTTTAGGTCATTCATCATGTTGATTTCTCGACCTAGGTACACATAACTGCTGCATTCAGACATGTTTGTTCCATTGAGAGTGAATGGGGCCTCTGGGACTAGTTCGTTTTTCATGAACATTGTTTTGTTGAGATTCAGCTGTAGACCTATCTTTCCACATTCTCAGTCAAAGTCAGCCAGCATTTGTGCTGATTGGCTAATGTTTGGTGTTATTAGAATGCTGTCAACAGTGAAGCAGAGATGGTGTAGTTGTCGACCATCTATCTTCACTCCCATTCCTTCCCATTCTAATTGTCGCATGATGTTCTCGAGGGTTGCGCTGAAGAGTTTTGGTGAGATGGTATCACCCTGACAAATCCCTCTTTTGACATCAATGATCACTTCCTTGTAGAATGGTGAGATCCTGGCTGTGAATCCATTATACAGCTCACGAAAGATCTTAATGTATTGGGTTCGAACACCCTGTTTGGCAAGGGTTTCGATGACCACTTCGGTCTCAACAGAAACAAAGGCTTTCTTTAAATCAATGAACATGAGACAGAGCAGCATCTTCAACTCCCTACAAACTTCAATGAATGTGGTTACCGTGTGGATATGGTCTATTGTGCTGAATCCTTTTCAGAAACCAGCTTGTTTGCATGGTTGATCTTCATCTAATGTTCTGCCAATCCTGTTCAGGATGACTTGAGTGAACAGCTTATAGATGATGGACAACAGGCATATGCAGCGATAGTTGCCAATGTCCTGGATGTCTCCCTTTTTGAACAGTAGAACTGCTCTGCTGGTTTTCCATTGGGAGGGCACCTTGCATTCAGACAAGTAGTGTGTGAAGAGCCAAGCCAGTGTATTGATGAGTACTGATGGCAGATTCTTTAGGTGTTCGGGTCTGACTTTCTCTGGGTTAGGTACTGTTCAGCTTCTTTACCAACAAAATGGCATGTTGGATTTCAGAAGGGAGAACAATGGGAATAATCTTCCATCCTGCAGAATTTGTTGTGTGGGTAGGTGGACGTGGCTATCTAAGAGATCGAGTAGAAGTCCTGGATAATCTTCTCCATTGTCTTTCTTGAAGATGTGATAGATCCATCAGGATGTCAGAGGGCTGTCATCTTGGTCTTATAGTTGGCAAAGGACAGGTGGTCGTTGAGAAAGCTTTGCCTGGCTTCTGCTGCATTGGCCAGTATTTCTGCTCTTCTCTCTTTGAAGAGAGGTCTTCCATTATCGCTTCTCTGTGATACCCACCCCTCTTAGAGAGCCCTTAAGCTACTGAGAGTAAAACCGTCTGCATGGCAGAGCCTGGCAAACTGTCCAATGTGTATTAGATATGCCAAAACCAGTAATAACCAGTAATGTAAAATATAAATATTAAAAATATAATATAAATATATCATAATATAATAATATATAATTATTAATAGCATATAATGATATAATTTAATATATTATATAATATATAATGAATATATAATATCACTTGACTTGATCACTTGACATCCTGTTATTCATCGATTTGCTCAAGTGGACACCAGTAACGTTCCACTGACCCTATCACGTGCCAGTGTAGCCCAATGGCATCTGCTTGCTTCAGGAATACGAAGAGCCTCAAATCATTTTTCAGGGTCTTGAGAAGAAGTCTCACCATCTTGTAGATGGGTGGCCACGTGATCTTTTTACATCCCGTGGTATCCAATCGGTAATGGCTCTGGTCCAGCAGTTGCCTCCAAATTGAATTACATGTCCAGTCCATCAGATTTTCGAAGTCTTTGCAAAAGAGACAGCGCCCTTGACTCTGGAACAGCGATGGAGGTCGAACTCCGGATTCCTTCTCTCACTTGAGTGAGGTGTGATATTCCAAGCATAGGTCTTTCAATTCCTCTTTGGGAGACCCAAATAGCATTCTCATCCTGCTTTCGTAGGGCCCAGGTCTCTGAGGCATATGTTAATGCAGGGCTAGCAGTGGAGTTGAAGAGATGTACCTGGAGCCAGAGGTTCTTTGTCTGTTTTGCTATTTCTTAAAAGCTTTTGAAGGCATTCCATGCCACTCTCTTCCTCCTGCACAGTTCAGGTTTTAGGTCGTTCATCATGTTGATTTCTCGACCTAGGTACACATAACTGCTGCATTCAGAGATGTTTGTTCCATTGAGAGTGAATGGGGCCTCTGGAACTAGTTCATTTTTCATGAACATTGTTTTGTTGAGATTCAGCTGAAGACTTATCTTTCCACATTCTCCTCAAAGTCAGTCAGCATTTGTGCTGCTTGGATAATATTTGGTGTTATTAGAATGATGTCATCAGTGAAGCGTAGGTGGTGTAGTTGCCGACCGTCCTATCTTCACTCCCATTTCTTCCCATTCTAGTTGTCGCATGTTTCTCTAGGGTGGCGCTGAAGAGTTTTGGTGAGATGGTATCACCCTGACAAAGCCCTCTTTTGACATCAATGATTACTTCCTTGTAGAATGGTGAGATCCTGGTGGTGAATCCGTAATACAGCTCACAAAGGATCTTGATGTATTGGGTTTGAACGCCTGTTTTTGGGTAGGGCTTTGATGACCGCTTCAGTCTCCACAGAACCAAAGGCTTTTTTAAATCTATGAACGTGAGACAGAGTGGCATCTTGAACTCCATACAAACTTCAATGAGCTCCGGTTACCGTGTGAATATGGTCGATTGTGCTGAATCCTTTTCGGAAGCCAGCTTGCTCCCCATGGTTGTCCTTCATCTAATGTTCTGCCAATAATGTTCAGGATGACTCAAGTGAACAGCTTGTAGATGACAGACAACAGGCAGATGGTGAATCAAGACGTTGGACATGGAAATCTCCTCGTGGACAATTCCACAATGAAAATGACCACATCTTCTTCAATCAACCGTTTTTGCCTGACTGGCGACGTCACTGTCGTCCCAAAATTTCTAACAGAGTCGAACCACCTTCTCCTTCCTGCAAAATTCTACTTCACACAACAGGGAGAAAAGCCTGCAAAGTTTCAGAAGAGAACTGCCAGAACGACCACCAACTGGAAACTCTCTGGCACCATTGTGGCAACATGGGAAGATACCATCATTGATGACATTGATGAAAAATACAACTGGCTGTGTCGCATCTCCGTGATTGTGCGAAGAATGCCGAGAGAGAAAGACACAAAAAGACGACTGTCTTCAAAAACTCTCAAGCTTAATTCACCAATGTGGCGACCAAATGCTAATATCTAAGCTTGCAAAGCAGTGCAGAGAAGCGATAAAGTAAGACCTCAAAGAGAGAAGAGCAGAAATACTGGAAGATGCAGCAGAAGCCAGGAAAAGCATTCGCAATGCCCGCCTTTCCTTCGCCAACTATAAGACCAAGGTGACTGCTCTCCGATACCCTGACGGATCTATCACATCTTCCAGAAAGGCAATGGAGAAGATTATCCATGACTTCTACTCAAATCTCTTTGACTGCCACGTCCACCTGCCCACATACCAAATTCCATGGGATGGATATGTCTTTCCCAGCGTTCTCCCTTCTGAAATCCAACATGCCATTTCATCAGTAAAGAAGGGAACAGCACCAGTCCCAGTCAGAATCATGCCCGAACACCTGAAGAATCTGCCATCAGTACTCATCAATACACAGACTCGGCTCTTCACACACTACCTGTCTGAATATAATATAAATAATAATATAATTTTATTATTATTTTAAACTAATATAATAATATATATTAGTATTTTATATATAATATATTTTTGTCTTCAGTAAATCTAAAATAGCAGTGACTGAACTGTTTTTGAAATTATCTGTATCATTGCATATCATTGTGAAATTCTCTGCATCACTGCATATCTTTGCTGTCACTCCGCGCAGATTTCTTTCCTCAGTCTAATAGAGCTTTCAAATGCAAACATGGAAGCCAAACACAGATTTCACAGGAATCAGTTTGAACAGTTATATACCTTCATACATTGCAGATATGCAGGACAAAAATATATGGCAATAGTGGAACTAATTAAACTTAGAGATCTTGAGCTTTAAAAAATAGGCTAGCACGTGTGCCAAGTGCAGTCCTAGCACCTCTGCTATTTGGGACACCTGGACACATACATCAGAATGTTGGTCTCTGGTGCACTCCATCCAAGTGTGTGCAAACACCACCCCCAGTACATAAGTGCCACGATAAAGCATGAGATCAAGCCCACTCCCAGTTACCATCATCACAGCAACAGAGGAAAGAAAGTGGAGGGGAGGGTCAAAACAATGGCAGCATCAGAGCTCTCATACATGCCTTACATCCAGAAGGTTCAGGTTTTATCCCTAGCATCACACAGTCTCCCAAGCACCACCAAAAATGACCCTTGAGTACTGAGTTCAGGGTACTGCTGAACAACCACCATGTATGAACCAAAAGCAAAAAAATAAAATCCACTTCTTGGGGTTGGTAGGGGTGGAGTGCCACAGAGTGAGTTAGTAAAAGATTAAAGGGCAATTACAAACTCTCCGATTTTGAGTTTATTTTAAATCATCGCAGAAATTAACCTCATAATGATTAAACTGTTGGCTTTTTAGTCAGACTGATAGTGCAGCATGTGCCTTGCACTTGGCCATCCTTGGTTCAATCCCTGTCATCACATAGTCCTTAATACTGCAGGAGTGATCCCTGAACATAAAGCCTGTACACCTCCAGGTGTGATGCTAAAACAAAAAATAAGATAAACTGTTAGCTCTTGGTAGCTTTTCTTGTCCAGACTCTCCTAATAGTCTGGTAGGCCAGTGAGCAAACAATGTGTTGGGTGATAGGCTATTTAAAGCCATATCTGCAAAGAGGAGTACTTGAATTTTTAAGAACAAATGATAGTTTTCTCCTCTCAATTGACAGTACTTAGAATAGAATCCTGACATATGCCACTTCCAGGTCTGCCATTTGTTAGTTATGCCACGTATAAGTTACTTCTGAGAATGTGTGCAAGTTTATACTACAGTAGCTTTGAAAAACATACATAGAGCTAGGACTGAAAAGTTAGAAGCCTCAAGTTTAAGCCCAGCACTGCACACAGTCTTGGAGTCCCCTCCAAGCATCACTAGAGCACTGGGCCCCAGTCTGGAAACATTTGGCTTTGATGTTCTCATCACTGTACCCTGAGGACTACTTAAAAGTCCCCCCAAAAAAGAAACAAAACACAAAATGCACATCAAATTTTATTTCCTATGTATTTTGAACACCAACTCCCTTCTAAGGCATAACGGAGCACAGGTATAACAAAGTCAAAGGCAAAGCTGCTGAATTAAAGCAGTTGAATCCGGAGAAAAGACATATATATAAGTCTACTGCTTCTATTAATGGATAAAGGTGCTTCTCAATGCAGTGATGCTTGTCTTTTAATGTAGATTAAACTAGTAATAAATATGAATGCTCTTGAAATGGAAATACTGTAAATAAGAAACAAAGACATTATCAATCTATAGGTAGATTATGATAATTGCTGAAAGTGTTCAGAGGAAAGAAAGAGAGGTTGCTTCAAGATCAGATGAGAAAAGGAGATAGCCAGAAATGGGCAGGAATTGGATAAGCCATAAGGGAAGAAGAAAGGTATTTCAGACAAAGGGGGCATACTGTGAACCAGGAGTTAATCCTTTAGCATCTTCCTATGACCACTAATGTTCTACTCTGTTCTCATCTTTCCCTGTGACTTAAGTCCCTGTTCTCAGAACACACTTTGCTGTGCAGTTTCTCTAGCCCTTTGGGCAAATACTCTGTTTTCAGGGCATTTCCCTTTGCTCTACTTCTAGCTTAATTTTTATCTGCCTCTAAAGACTTTCTTTGAGCTGTTAAAAGAATTAATGTTTGAACATTAATTCAAATGTTTGAAAATTAATTCAAATGTTTATTAATTAATGTTTAATTGAGGATTAGTGTTCATGACCCACTCTGTTCTATCTGCACTACCTATGGTTCCAGAGCTAGCTCGTGTCCAAGTATCACCATAAATGACTTCTGATTCCAGAGTCAAGATTAAGCCCTGAGCACCACTAGGTGGTGCCTAAAAACCAAAATAGTAATAACAATAACAATGAGAACACTTACCGGATTCCTTCTGTGGAAAAGTAGTGTTCTTCATGGAGTAGACAGTTACAACCATTTAAATTAGTATCGTGAGGATGAAGAACTGGACTTTT
>JAJIBD010010279.1:0-40502 GCA_021461705.1 Cryptotis parvus | reverse complement strand
CATTTGCCTGCATGCAGAGCCCAGCATGTATGCTGCCACTCTGTTCCCATGTTTCTGGAGTGGCATAGCCTGGGGCAGAGAGTGAACAAGGATGAATGAATTTGGCGAATCTGTGCACTAGCAGGTGATGCGGTCTAGCTGGGCTGAACACTTTTGACCCCTACCTCCCCTTAAGTTGCCTCTGCTGAGGTAATATTAATTCCTAAGTAATTGTAAATATGGTATAGTCAGCCACCTGGAGTAGTCAATGACAAGCTTGGTGTCTTACAAAAATTTTGAAAGAAGAGTTAGCCAACACCATCTTTTTATCCTCTGTCTGAAATTCAGAACGGTGGTTAACTGTTGTAGAAATCAAGATTTGGTCAAATGTGTTTCCTTCAGTAATCTTCATAAAAGATACAGGCACTACCCAAAACTGAAACATATCCCTGGTCTCATTCGAGTGCAAACTGAAATTTAGAGGATATAATTTGATTACAAGACTGTGACTGTGGGTGTATTCTAAAGCTCACCTGCTTTTAAAATAGCACTTGTGACATGCAGGGGACAGAGAAAACTTCAGTCAATAAATATAAGTCATCTAAATGATCCCTACAAATATTTACAGGCATCTTGAGATATATTATGAAAGAAAAATATGTACCTTATTTCTTAATTAAGATACTTTTTGCTGGAAAGTAAGGCTTTAGATACAAAGAAACCTGAGATCACTAAATACCTGCATTTTTCTTCGTTTAAGAACCTAGAGGGTGTGCTGTCACTATGAACAGACTCTCTAATGGAATATTTATACCTCACATATTCCAGCCAGGGAGAGAACAATTCTGTGCAAGTTAAAACTTTAACAGGAAGCCTTTTAAGAAAAAATTTTTAATATTTTATTATACCACTGTGAGATATACAATTACAACATTGTTCGTGTTGGGAGGTTTCAGTCACATAGTGTTCCAGCACCCCACCCTCCACCAGTGCCATTTCCCACCACCAATGTCCCCAATCCCTCCCTCCTCCCATAGTCAGGCTCCATGGCAGGTTCTTTATCTCTTTTCTCTCTCCCTCTCTTTTCCTTCTCTTACATATTGTGGATTGCAATACATATACTTAGATACCATCATGTGCATTTTTTGGCCTGTATTTAATGCTCAGTTCTAGGCTGGTATTAGTCCTTTCGACATTTATTCGCACATGTTCCCTTCTCTGTCTTACCTAACTCAGACTCCCACATGTTTGTGGTAATTTCCACTTTTGGTAAGACCTGATTCACATTTAAGAAAAATTTTTAAGAAAAAATTTTAAAAAAGAAAGAAGGAAAGCTGTTTGACTCTAATTTAGTTTTTAAGTATTTTTACACGCCTCTGCTCCTTATGTATCTTATGAGTTATATTGTGTTGAGAATATGTCAGATGCATCCCTTAGTGGGACTGAGAACAGGAAAATATCAAGGGAAACAGGAAAGCAGATGGAACACAAGGAAGGAAACGAGGGAGAAAAGGAGGGAGGGTAAAAAAAAAGAAAGAGAAAGGAAAACATAAGGAAGATTGAGGACTGGATAAAGAAACTTTGGTACATCTACACAACAGAATACTATGCAGCCGTTAGGAAAAATGAAGTTATGAAATTTGCCTATAAATGGATATATATGGAGAGGATCATGTTGAGTGAAATTAGCCAGAAGAAAAAAGACAGATATAGAATGACTGCATTTATTTGCATACCATAAATATATAGATACATATATATATATGTGTGTGTGTATATATATAAATATATTAGGATACCAATATCCAAGGTCAGACAAAACATGGATCAGGGAGGTCTTTCCAAAAATGGAATCTACCACAAGCATCTGGGAGTCAGAGGTTGGGTGGGACAGATAAGGGAACAGTGTGATAACAATTGTTGTGAGTGATAATTCTAGTCTAGAACTGAGTATTGAATACAAGCAAAAAGATACACATGATGGGCCGGAGCGATGTCCAGCGGGTAGGGCGCTTGCCTTGCACGCGGCCGGCCCATGTCGGCCCGGTTTGATCCCTGGCATCCCATCTGGTCCCCTGAGCACCGCCAAGAATAATTCCTAAGTGCAGAGCCAGGAGAAACCCCTGAGCATTGCCAGGTGTGACCCAAAAAAGCAAAAAAAAAAAAAAAAAAACACATGATAACCTCTAAATGTGTGCATTGTAATCCATAGTGTATAAGAGAAGGGAAGAGAGAGAGAGAGAGAGAGAGAGAGAGAGAGAGAGAGAAGAGATAAAGAACTCTCCATAGAGGCAGACCAGGAGAGAGGGGACAGAATGGAGGACATTGGTGGAGGGAAATGGGCACTGGTAGAGGGATGGGTGCTGAGACAATGTATGACCAAAACCCGGACATAAACATCTATGTAATTGTATATATCATGGTGGTATGATAAAATATTAAAAAAAGAAAGTGAAAAAAGAAAGGATGATTGATTGATTTGCATTGTATTGAGCTGCTTCATTTCCAGATTCAAAAAAGGAAATAAAGAATATAAGAAATTTATGTGATTTTACCTGTGTTTTCTATGTGAACCAGGATGGTGACACTTATAGGTAGCACAGTATAAGAAATAAAATCACAAATTTGTAAGGGCATATATCTAAAAAGCCAATCCCAGCTTCTACCTTTTACAACCCCAGAATGTTGACTGGTACAGTCTTTTTGGAAAAAGGAATATGGACATTCCTCCAAAGACTAGAAATTGATCTCCTATTTGACCCAGCCATACCACTTCTGGGAATATACCCTGGGAAGCCAAAACACACAGCAGAAACAATATCTGCACTATTGTTTTTATAGCAGCATTATTCACAACAGCCAGAATCTGGATACAACCAGAGAGAACTGATAACTAGATAAAGAAAATTTGGTACATCTACATTATGGAATTCTATGCAGCTGTTAGCAAAAATGAAGTTATGAATTTTGCCTATAAATGGATAGACATGGAGAGGGATCATGTTTAATGAAATTAGTCAGAAGGAAAAAGACAGATATAGAATGACTGCATTTATTTGCATGATATATAGATATATATAGATATATATATTATGATACCAATATCCAAGGCCAGGCAAAACATGGATCAGGAGGTCTTCTCAAAGGTGGAATCAACCACAAGCTTGTGGGAGTCAGAGGTTAGGTAAGACAGAGAAGGAAAAAGTATGGTAGTAATTGTCGAAAGTGATAATACCATCCTGGAATTGAGCATTGAATATAAGCAAATATAAGCACACATTAACCTCTAAATGTATGTATTGTAATCCACAATGTATAAGAGAAGGAAGAGAGAAAGAGAGAAAGAAAAAGAGAGAAAAGAGATAAAGAACCTGCCATAGAGGCAGGCTCGGGAAAGGGGTGGGAATCGGGGACATTGGTGGTGGGAAATGTGCACTGGTGGAGGGATCGGTGCTGGAACACTGTATGACTGAAACCCAAACATGAACATCTTTGTAATAGTATATCTCACAGTGGTATAAAATATTTTTTAAAAAAATACCTAATTTCTCTCTGCCTCAATTCTCTTAGCTCTAAGATGGGAATGATAACAGTATCAATTCAAGAAGTTTAACACAGAAATCAAATATTAATATTTAAATATTTAGAGCAGAGTTGAATATAAAGTAAGTGCTATATAAGTGGGTTAAATGTGTATATATTCATTATTTAGACATTCATTTAAGTGTGGTTTTTGATAAGGCATGCACTGGATGTTCAAAGTTAAACATTACAGCAGGGGACATGCACACTACTATGATTCTGGTAGGTGTCAATGATAATAAAAGTTTATGCTCTCCAGAGAAAAAGTTCTCTATGAGCTTGGCTATTATTTAACTTGCATAAAATTGTAAAACAATGCCAACATTAGTAACACACAATTTAAACTATATAATGTGTTTGGCACTAAAATGGCCACATTACAAATATTCTCATTTCATTCTAACTTGATGGGTGAAATGCTAAGATCACTATATATATATATATATATATGTGTGTGTATGTGTGTGTGTGTGTGTGTGTGTGTTTTATTAAATCTGATATTTTAAAGCTTTTTGTGCCATGGTACTTCTGAGCATTGTTTAATAACCACCAGTTCACAGACCACCCTGTGCCAGTGTACAGACATGAAAAGGTTTAAAACCACTGCTTTAGAGTATGGGTGTTGGTTATTATAACAGCACTTTATGGCAAGGGTCAAATTTCAGCCTCAAAATAACTAAACAAGGTTGGAGTATGTATCTCCAATCCTTCATAAAATAAAAATATTATTATTACCATATTGGATAAAGGGATACATACACTTTAGGTATCTGTGTATAAATATTATCTGAATAATGGTGGTGCCAGATCGGAACTGGAAGTAGAACTCCAGAGGATGTGCTCCAAATTCATGAACTATTCTACAAGTTACAACCAAAACCAAAGCCAGCACTCTATATTGAAAATACCACAGGAGTCATAAGTTTAAATAAGCAAAGAACTAGCCAAAAAAAGGAGAAAATTCAAGAAGGAAGACTCCTTTAGTATTTCATAAATGGCATCATTGGTTCCTTGCACCCATATTTGTACTTCAAGCGTAGGTGACAAGGAGGACAATAAAATGCTTTCACTAAATGCAAGAGAAAAGTCTAAGTATGTCGAAGTACATCTTGCTGAAGTTCATAAACTTTGAACTTGTCATTCAATGTGAGTCTGAGAAGCAACAAGAAAAGAATGAAAGTACTATTGCAAGCTATTATTTTGATAGTGCTTTCAGATTGATTAAGCACTGAACAGTACACATGAACTCAAGTGCAAACAGAGCTACATTTAGGAAGCTTCCATTTCCAGGTTTCTGGGTGAATCTCTGGTTTAGTCTTTGACCTCTGTCACTTCTGTCTTCCCTCATCCTTCTCTAACTAGATTCCTTTCATTAATTATTTCAATTTCTTCTGCTATAGAAGGTTACATTCCAAATTTTCGAGGCCCAGTTTGGGTAAAGGAACTTACCCCTTCCACTTAGCTGCCCCCCAGAGACATCACCACCTTGGCCCTCCAGGGTTTCTCTTGTGCCTTTGTATGAGCCTGAACAAAGGCAGGGCTGCTTCCACAGAGCAGTCAGGAAAACAACTCTACTAACTAGAAAACATCTTGTTTAGTACTTAACGCCACATGATGAAGACAAACTTCTTCCTGAGTTTGCTGGGTCTACTTTCTCCCCCATTTCCATCTGTTATTTAGTTGTGATACTGACAGCAACTCAGATGGCTAAGTGCTCATCCAAGGCTCCTAGATAAGAGTCCGTCTGTTAGCCCATGAGATTTGATCATTCACAGACTCCAATTTGTTGATGTCTACAAAAAGAGTTTCATAGGATGGTCATGGTAAACATGCATAGCAGAGCTTTTCTTCTTCCCCAGAAAAAATCAAAGCAGATAAATTATCCCATCTCACCTCTTCTGTCTGTGGGTTCAGGTTCTTTAGTCTTTAAGTCACTGTAACCACTCACAAAACTGTAAATTGTCTTTTATATAAGATCTACATATTCATAGGTTTGTAGCTGTATAAATTTACTTATAGGCTCTCACGAGATACATGGACTAAAATAAAAAAATGTAGACCAGTGATCAAAATGCCCAGTGTGTTCAATGAGGTCACTTCTGATAGTGGCACTGTAATTTTTTTTATTCATTTTGTACAACCATGTTTTCTGGATTCTCTGTAATGGCTACCTGTCATGAAATAAACTATACAGCTTTTCAAAATGGAAATTCAATGCCTCATCTCTCATATATTGATACAAAAAGCGTAAAAACTAGAGAAATGCATGGCTTTGCTAAATTAAAAATCCAGCTCAGAAAACAGTTTATCTTGGTTGAATCAAATAATTGCCTGCTGCTTTCCTATTGTTGCTTATTTCTTTGAGAGGTACTTCAAACAGTACTGTCTGATAGGGTAGCCACTAGCCACATGTGCTGTCTAACTTTAAATTGTACTTAATTAAAAATAATTCAAATCTAAAATTTAATTCATCCATTGTACAAGCCATATTTCAAGTTCTCAATAGACACATGTGGCTAATGGCTACTAATTGGACAATAGAGAAACAGAAAATCCCATTACAGCAGAAAGATTTATATGAAAGTCTTAGTCTAGCTGCTCAGCTAGTTACTGAGCACAATGTTACCATCAGCCATGAGCAAATCTTCATTTGCTCCATACATTATGAGAGAGACCTCCATACATTTATATAATAAAGGGGAAACAGGATTCTACTTCCTCCCAGGCTGAAGAAGTGCCCAGATCTGTCTTCAAGGAAAATGAGAATAATGTAGAATAATGAGAATAATGTAATAAGTTTAGAAATCCCTATCTGAAGAACCTCTGGGAGCCAGAAAATATGAATAGGAAGTACAAGAGTCATAGGCATGTCTATAGAAATGTAGGATACTGACCAAAGCCAGATTTCCAGTTGCTTTCAGCATCCTAGACGCTTATTGACAAAAGTGCACAGCACACTGTTTCTTTTGAGGAGCAGAAGCTCATTAGTTATATGTATTCCCATATGTTTATCTTTTCTTCTAGTTGCTTTGTTAATGGTGTTTCACCTTTGTTAATGGTGTTTCACTCCTGACAATATACCCTGAGAAGCCAAAAACACACAGCGGAAACACAATCCACACTTTTATTTTCATAGCAGCTATTCACAATAGCATTCAAATAGCATACTATTCACAATAGCCAGAACCTGGAAACAACCAGTATGCTCGAGAACTGATGACTGGATAAAGAAAATATGGTACATCTACACAATGGAATACTATGCAGCTGTTAGGAAAAATGAAGTTATGAAATTTGCCTATAAATGGATGGACATGGAAAGGATCATGTTGAGTGAAATTAGAAGGAAAGAGAGAGACATAGAATGACTGCATTTATTTGCATGACATAAATATATCAGGTGATCTTACCAAAAGTGGAAATTACCAAACATGAGGAGTCAGAGGTTAGGTAAGACAGAGAAGGGAACATGTGTGAATAAATGTCGAAAGGGCTGATACCAACATAGAACTGAGCATTAAATACAGGCAAAAAATGCACATGATGGCTTCCAAATGAAAGTAGTGCAACACACAATGTGTAGGAGAAGGGAAAGAGAGGGAGAGAGAAAAGAGATAAAGAACCTGCCATTTAGGCAGGCTATGGGGAGGTGGGAGGGAACTGGGGACATTGGTGGTGGGAAATGGGCACTGGTGGAGGGCGGGTGCTGGAACACTATGTGACTGAAACCTCCAAAGATGAACAACGTTGTAATTGTGTATCTCACGTTGGTATAATAAAATGTTTAATTTAAAAAAAAAGTGGACAGCACAGCAAGGAACTCTCCCTGCCTCCATGAAGCAACATGTTTACATTTACATTGCACTCATGGGACTTAATGTAAATAGTGGAGCTGATGATGAGCATAAATCTCTGCCATAGACAGTTGCTCTAACACAGAGCTGAGAAAAATCTAGCCCTGAGCTTAGAGATGACACTTTGAATTTAATAATTAGAGCTCAATTTACATATCATGTGTCCTTGATATATTTATAATTTATATTCTTGCTATATAAAGTATGTTCAATATGTGGCCAACATCAGCATCACCTAGAATTTCAGAATTCTCAAATCCAATCCTAGGCCCTATTAAGCTCTACTGAGTCATAAATTGACTTCAAAAAGATCCCTGGTGATTTATAGTTACACTGAGAACTGAGGTCACTAATGTTTGTCTCAATATACTTTCAGTTTCTAGAATGTCAAATAAACTAATCTTTCAACCAAATTTTGTCCCATGCTCTGGATCTGGTAAACAGCATAAATTGAATAAACACTGATAAATTGAAATTCTGAGCCCTGGATTTCAAAATAAAGAAGTCAACATGCTTTAAATGTGTGGTCAATACTAGAAAAAAAAACATGTGATCATTTTAGCATTTCCCTTGGGTTTAAAAATGAAAATGTGGAGATCATCATACTAATGAGCAAATAATAAACATGCAAGAATTCTTTGTTCTTTACATTGCCCTCTATAAGGGGCAATCATTTTTAAAAGCATTTATTGGAGAACTTGAACGGAATCATGCCCCTAATTATAGTCTTCCTTTTTTATTGGCCACGGAGAGGAAAAGCACCAGATGAAGCTGTTTGAGACTCTATGGTTTGTTCAGCTGTATTAAATGCTTCTAACTGCTGACTTTTATCGTTCTTAACAAGTCAAGACCAGACCAAATGTCTTTGAAGATAATTGTTTTTATTCATTTCCCTTCTGCATAGTTAAAATGGAGACGGTATGTAAATTAGGGAGAGATACTTGGATTCAACACTGCCCCAGACCTCTGCTAGTATTTAGAATGAGGCAAAAGCTAATCTCTTTGGCTTACATTATTTCATTTCTCCTGATCAGTGGGTCTCTCTTAAAAATTTGAAAAAAGATTCTAGGTTCTACAGTGTGGTCACTATGGCACTGAATTCACCTTATAAAAATCTATTTCAAAGAAAAAAAATCTATTTCAAAGAAAACCACGTTGCTGTATACAAAAATTCCTGGTAATTTTTCTTATCTATGAAATGGAAGTAAGGCATGAAGTAAGGCAGTATGGAAACTAGAGGCCAGACTCAGACTATCAAGATTATTGTCTCAATGTTACCATATATGTCCTATATGACCAAAAACTGTACAAAATTAAGTCCTGGTTTTCAAGTGGTGATGATAAGCTTCAGGTCATTTGGAGATGTCAAGACACTTTAGGCTGTGCTGACTGGGAGATATTACTGGGTATGTAGTATAGAGAGGCTAGGAATGTTGCTACATACCCTAAAATGCTTAAGACAGTGCCAACAACAAAGAATTAACTGAGTTAAAACATCACTAGTATGCAGCATCAAAATCCTGGACACAAGGAAGTTATTATCATATTATGTCATCATTAATCTCAATAAATAAAATAAAAACATGGCCAACAAAATGACATAGAGATTTGGCTTTATTTTTTATAACAGGAATATTTATTTACTTTTACTTTGTGGCCATACCCAGAAATGCTGAAGAATTTCTTCTGGCTCTGCACTCAAGTTACTTCTACAGTACATGCAATAAAATGAACTCAGACCTCTATCTAACCCCATCATAAGAGTCATATCAAAATAGATTAAAGACCTGAATCCATAAGGTACATATAAGAAAACATAGGCAAACTTCCATGGCATTAAAGCTACAGGCAACTTCAAATATGAAACACCACTGACCAAACAAGTGGAAGCAAAGTTAAAAAAATGGGACTACATAAAACTAAGAAGCTTCTGCACCTCAAAAGAAATGGTGAATCTAAATGTGTGTATTGCAATCCACAATGTGTAAGAGAAGAAAGAGAGAGAGATAGAGAAAAAGAAAGAGATAATAAACCAGCCATAGAGGCAAGCTAGGGAGAGGGGAGGGAATCAGGGAAATTGGTGGTGGGAAATGGGCACTGGTGGAGGGATGGGTGCTGGAACATTGTAAGATGTAACCCAAATATGAACATCTTTGTAATTGTATGTCTCATGGTGGTATAATAAAAATATTAAAAATAAATGGATATAGAGGGCAAAAAAATGGTGAAAAAAGATTTTTAAAAAAGACAACCCACAGTTTGGGAAAGGATATTTAACCAATAAGCATGTGATAAGGAGTTAATATCCAAGATATACAAGGCACTGTAGAACTTTACAAGAAAAAGAAATTCAACCCGATCAAGAAATGGGGAAAATATATGAACAGAAGAAATCCAAAGGACAACAATGAGATATCATTTTACACCACAGAGACTGGCACATATTCAAAAGAGCAACAACAACAAGTGCTGGCATGAATGTGGGGAAAAGGGGACACTCATCCATTGTTGGTGGGAATGCCTGGCTGGTACAGCCTTTCTGGAAAACAATATGGACATTCCTCCAAAGACTAGAAATTGAACTCCCATTTGACCCAGCCATACCACTCCTGGGAATCTACTCTGGGAAGCCAAAAAATACGCAGCGAAAACACCATCCCTACTTTTATGTTCATAGCAGCATTATTCACAATAGCCAGAATCTGTAAACAACCAGAGTGCCCTAGAATCGATGACAGGATAAAGAAGCTTTGGTACATCTACACAATGGAATAATATGCAGCTGTTAGGAAAAAATGAAGTTATAAAATTTGCCTATAGAGAGTCAGAGGCTAGGTAAGACAGAAAATGGAACAGTGTGCTAACAATTGTCGAGGGTACTAATGCCAACCTAGAACTGAGCATTAAATAGAGGCAAAAAGATACACATGACAACCCTTTAATGTATGTTCTGTAATCCATAGTCTGGAGGGGAAGGAAAAGAGAAAGAGAGAGAAATCGGAAAGAAATAAAGAACCTGCCATGGAGGAGGGCTGGGGAGGAGGGGAGGGAACCGGGGGCGTTGGTGGTGGGAGATGGGCACTGGTGGCGGGATGGGTGCTGGAACACTGTATGACCAAAACCCAAATATGAACTTTTTAATTGTATATCTTTGTAATTGTAAAAATAAAAAATTTAAAAAAAATTTGTCTACAAATGGATGGACATGGAGAAGATTATGTTGACTGAAATTAGCCAGAAAGAGAGAGAGACAGATACAGAATGACTGCATTTATTTGCATGACATACATATATATGTACATATTATGATACCAATATCCAAGGTGAAGTGAAACATGACCTTGTATCAGGAGGTCTTGTCAAAGGTGGAAATTATCACAAACGTGTGGGGAGTCAGAGGCTAGGTAAGACAGAAAATGGAACTGTGTGCTAACAATTGTCGAGGGTACTAATACCAACCTAGAACTGAGCATTAAATAGAGGCAAAAAGATACACATTGACAACCCTTTAATGTATGTTCTGTAATCCATAGTCTGGAAGGGAAGGAAAAGAGAAAGAGAGAAAGGAGAAAGAAATAAAGATCCTGCCATGGAGGTGGGTTGGGGGAGGGGAGGGAACCGGGGGCGTTGGTGGTGGGAGATGGGCACTGGTGGAGGGATGGGTGCTGGAACACTGTACGACAAAAACCCAAATATGAACTTTTTAATTGTATATCTTTGTAATTGTATATCTCACGGTGGTATAATAAAATACTTTAAAAAAAGAAATTCAAATGACAAATGGCATATGAAAATAAATAAGCTCTTTATGGCTAATCATGAGAAAAACGCAAATCAAAACAATATATCATATCATACACACCACAGAAATTGGCACATATCCAAAATAGCAACCACTGTGGACACGTTTGTGTGGAGAAATGGACTCTCATTCATTGCTGATGGGAATTCTGACCAGTCCAGCCTTTTGAAAAACAATATGGGCATACCTCAAGAAAACTAGAAATTGTGGGGGCCCGAACAATAGCAGAGCAGGTAGGGTGTTTGCCTTGCATGCAGCCAACTTGGGTTCGATCCCCAGCATCCCATATGGTCCCCCGAGCACTACCAGAGTAAATCCTGAGTGCAGAGCCAGGAGGGACCCCTGAGCATCACCAGGTGTGACCCAAAAAGAAAAAAAAAAAAAAACTAGAAATGGTGCTCCCATTTGACAAATACCACTTCTGAGAATATACCCAGAAGGTCCAAAACACACAGCAGAAACATCATCAGCAATACTATATTCTGATCTGCAGAATATAAAAAAAATCTGCAGCACTATTTTTTAAAGACTCTATTCTTTTTTATTTAGTTTTTCATTTTTTTTCTTTTTTTGCTTTTTTGAGTCACACCCAGCAATGCTCAGGGGTTACTCCTGGCTCTCTGCTCAGAAATTACTACTGGCAGAGTGCTGGGGAACATATGGGATGCTGAGGATAGAACCCAGGTCGGTCACGTGCAAGGCAAATACCTTTCCCACTGTGCTATCCCTCCAGTCCCCACTGCAGCACGTTTATCTGGACACAAACGCAAAGTGGCCCAAGAACAGAGATGCAGTTGCTAAAAAAAAGATCATAAAATTTGCCTATATGGAGAGTATTATTCTGAGTGAAATCAGTCTGAAGTAAAAGGACAGATACAGAATGACTGCATTCATTCGTAGGATATAAAAAACATAGTTTGAGACTTAATATCCAAGACCAGGGGATAGCAGGGATCAGACCGCAGCATGTGTCAATGGTTGTAATCCACCACATGTACGTGTAAGACAGAAGGTAAGACAGAGAATAAGAGTTGGAAATAGTAACACTAGACTAGAACTGAGTATTGAAAATACGCAAAAAGATACACATGATAACTCTTCATTGTGTATACTGCAAACCACAATGCACAAAAGGAGAGAGAAAGCAAGAGAGAAAGAGAAGTGCCTGCCATAGAGGCAGGGTATGGGATGGCGGGTGAGTGGGAAGGAAGCGGGGACCATTGCTGTTGGGAAATGGGCACTGGTGGAGGGAATGCTGGAACACTATACGACTGAAACCCAGTCATGAATAGCTTTGTACTGGTCTATCGCAGCGGTGATTCAATAAAAATTAAATTAAATTAAAAAGAGTCCTAAAATGCCAGAGGCTTTGAAGTCTGAAATCCTCTCATAAATAAGGATTCTCTAAGATCTTCATGCTCAGCACTGTTTTGGGTTAGACAGAAAACACAACATTGTAATGCATGGTCTTTTACTTATTCTTCCAGAAACTAGAAATTAGAATAAACTATCGAGGGGCTAATAGGATAATTCCTCATTGATCCATCCCAGTAATTTTTTGCTGCCCTCTCTACATGGTGCCCAGTCTAATTATGGGATGACTCCCTATTCCCCCTGGGATGCCACTTTTCATTCTCATTCACCCCCTTGTTCTGAAAGAACAGCAATTTGCCATTGAATGGTTATTAGCCTTTTTCCCTTAAAGAGACTAAGAAGAAAAAAAAGCCCACAGGATAATTTTAAAAGTTGTTGCTCCAGTTTTTCTCCAACTTTAGAAATCTCTGTTGGCTTTTAATTAAGATTGCATTTAGACTGTGAGATGAACCAGATTTGAAGGATTGCATTTTTTATCGCTTTTAATGAAATGGCACTTCATTTCCCCTAGGAGGGTTTTCCCCAGATTCTCATTGTTCTACTAAAGATGATTTACACGGGCATCTGTGGAGGTAGCTGAGTCTTTGATTGAACAGGCAGGGCGAGGGTAGATGCACTGTGCCTTCTCTCTGAGAAAACAGAAAATAAATACCCTCAGGACACTGAGCTGAAATCTTCAAAACTCCAGTGTGGAATGACCTGGAGGTGGAGGCGAGTCACAGTTCCCAAGAGTGGCAGCAGGGGTGGACATAAGGCCCAGAAACACGCTTCGGACGTGACTGATTGAGTCTGTTGTCTTAGACACCAGCAATACACATTTCACTCCACTCCCTCTTCTCAATCTTGAGAATAATGTGCATATTCAGAATGACTCAATGCTAAAATATACTTACACACCCAATGCTTGAGTACCCATCTTTGGAAATTCTATGTTTTTTCTGAGTCTTTGGCTAAGGATCAAGGTAAACTGGTTATTCTTTTTTATAGATGTTTGGATATTCTCAAATTATCTACCCCAAGGATATTTATGACTTCCAAAAGAAAAGGAGCAACTTTATCATGGACAAACATTATAGACATTACCGTAATGAAGAGTTTAAGGTTATCATCAACAGTAATAAAACACTGTTCCATCCAGACCCTCACTAATGATGTGCAGAGGACACAACTTCATCATCTGTGATAGTATTCACCAATATGTACAACCTCTAAGTCTAAAGAGGAGTAAAGCATCAGATAAATATCTACTAGGGACATTCTGCAACATAACATTTTTTTTTAATTTCCAAGGACATGAAAGACAAGGGAAGACAGGAAGTGGCACAGGCTGGGGATGGGGGGAAGGGACACTAAGAAGACATAACAAGTAAACTCTATGTAAAATCCTGGAGCGACTCCTTGACCAAGAAGAAGGTTAAGGTGAGAAATTAGAAAACCTTATGAATAGTCTTGGACAAGTTAATAGCATTTATTGTATCCATGTGAATTTCTGGTTTGTTTTTCACCTGTCCTAAGGTTGTGACTTTAATATTAATGTGAAGAGAAGGTTGTATATCCTAAAAGAAGCATATACGTCACTTAAATACTGTGTTTTTACAATTTTTGCTAAATGTATAATTTTAAAACATTTTAAATTAATATACAGGAAACTAGCTACAAATAAACTTAGAACACAAGCAATAAAAATTGTATAATTGGTGATTTTCATAATCCATGCAGATATATGAAAGTATCAGCCTTTAAAAAAAAGAGGTGTAGCAATGAGATATCATTTTACACCACAGAGACTGGCACATATCCAAAAGAGCAAGAACAACAAGTGCTGGCGTGGATGTGGGGAAAAGGGGACACCCATCCATTGTTGGTGGGAATGCCAACTGGTACAGCCTTTCTGGAAAACAATATGGACATTCCTCCAAAACTAAAATTGAACTCCCATTTGACCCAGCCATACCACTCCTGGGAATATTCCTGGGAAGCCAAAAAATACGCAGCGGAAACACCATCCCTACTTTTATAATCATAGCAGCATTATTCACAATAGCCAGAATCTGGAAACAACCAGAGTGCCCGAGAATTGATGACTGGATAAAGAAGGTTTGGTACATCTACACAATGGAATACTATGCAGCTGCTAGGAAAAATGAAGTTATGAAATTTGCCTATAAATGGATAGACATGCAGAGGATCATGTTGAGTGAAATTAGCCAGGAGAGAGACAGATATAGAATGACTGCATTTATTTGCATGACATAAATATATGTACATATTATGAAACAATATCCAAGATCAAGTGAAACATGTATCAGGAGGTCTTGTCAAAGGTGGAAATTATCACAAACGTGTGGGATCAGAGGCTAGGTAAGACAGAAAATGGAACAGTGTGCTAACAATTGTCGAGGGTACTAATACCAACCTAGAACTGAGCATAAAATATAGGCAAAAAGATACACATGACAACCCTTTTATGTATGTTCTGTAATCTGCAATCTGGAAGGGAAGAAAAAGAGAAAGAGATAGAGAGAAAGGGAAAGAAATAAAGAACTTGCCATGGAGGCAGGCTAGGGGAGGGCGGGAGGGAATCGGAGACGCTGGTGGTGGGAAATGGGCACTGGTGGAGGGATGGGTGTTGTAACACTGTATGACTGAAACCCAAATATGAACGTCTTTGTAATTGTATATCTCACGGTGGTATAATAAAATACTTAAAAAAAATAAAAGAGGTGTAAAGCACAAGAGAATAAAAGGAAAAGATGGAGACTATCTAGAAAGGCTGGAAGAAGAATTTAAGGTAGTTAGGGTGGTGGGAAATTTACTTCTGAACCCGAAGGACACATGGAAATTGTGCGGAAAAGAAGGAATGTTTGAAAGGGACTATAAATATCCTATCATCCGCCTGAGCAAAGGCCTGATAATGGGCTCTCTCCTTGGTGCTAGCCTCAGCTTTTCACCTGACCACCAAAGGGGAAGACTGTAGTCAGAGGGGAGGGGCCTGTGGGCAGAAGGAGGAGCCTGTGGGTTCAGAAGGGAGGGGCATGGGTGAGAGGGAAGAAGCCTGTGGGTAAGAGAGGAGGAACCTGGGGCCAGACGGGAGGGGTCTGTGGGTGAGAGGGAGGAGCCTGTGGGTCAGAGGGGAGGGGCCTGTTTCAGAGGGGAGGAGCCTTGGATAAGAGAGGAGGAACCTGGAGCCAGAGGGGAGGGGGCCTATGGGTCAAAGGGAAGAAGCCTTTTAGTTAGGGGAGGAGCCTGTGTGTCAGAGGAGGAGGGGCTGTCAGTCAGGAGGTTACTGCTCAAGGAAGGAGGAGCTAAAGAGCTAAAACTTTCCTAGTAAGATTGTTAGTTTCTAAATTTAAGGTTTTTCCTCTGTGTGTGTGTGTGTGTGTGTGTGTGTGTGTGTGTGTGTGTGTGTGGTGTGTAGGGGTGCTGGATGCTTTCCATTGATCCTGGCAAGCTACTTGTGTTGTATTTGATATGCCAAAACCCAGTAACAATAATAGACCTCATTCCCATGACCTGACATATGCAGATGTTACTGGTGCCCACTCGAGCAAATCAATGATCAACGGGAAGACAAGTGACACAAGTGATCTATTTATTTACTTTGATTTTTTGGTCACACCCGCTGATGCTCAGGGGGTTACCCTGGCTCTGCTCTCAAGAATTATTCCTGGAAGTGCTCAGGAGACCATATGAGATGCCGGGATCGAACCTGAGTCTGTTGCTACAAGGTAAACATGCTACCTACTGTACTATTGCTCCAGCACCATATTTTAAATTTTTATCTCAGGGTAAAACACAGCCCACGGAGAAACTAGGCTAAATCAAGCAGATTCTTTTCTCAATAAACCTCATTACCCATCAGCAGCAGCTAATGAAAGAGAAAAAACAATTTTAACAAAGGGTTCTGATATTTGCCAGGCTTCAAGTAAGCACACCCTCCCACATTCTGTCCACTTTCCACTTCACAAATTCCAAGACCCCTATAACCACCATATCTGAGAAGATCATCATTTTGGACATTTCTTATTTTTCTTAAAATTAAACTCTTTACAAATTACATCTTAAAGGCAACTATAATAAATAAGCAAGTAATACTACCATAAGTGAACATAAAATCCATAAACAATAATAATTAAATATCAAGAATCTAATGTAGGGATTGTGTGCAGGCAAGAGTCCCAAGCCAGCAGCCAAACCAGAACAGTGAAGTCCAATAGCTGTACTGTTGGGCATTTCAGGTTATATGGGTGCCAGGGAGGGCGTGGTTTCCCAAGCAGTGCCACTATTGTGTCTGCCCGTTAATCTCCCCTATAATATTCCACTAGAACCACGAATTAGCTTCTTATTTGGAAGTCACTAGGGCAGCTCGACCGCCCCAATCATATTAGGCCAATAGTTCATTAACCCCTACTCCAATTAACATTTCCCCAAAGCACTAAAGCAACATTGAGTGCAAGAATCCAAACTGCACAGGTCACAATGGTAAAAGCAACATAAAAACCCACCAGGCTTAGTGAGCAAAGGCAGTAGCCCAGGTGACTCACCCAGTAATAATGAGCTATACAGACTTTCTGATAAGGAATTCAAAATGAAGCTGATAAGAATAGATAAGGAGCTAAAAGAAACAATGAAATGCACTGCCAATAAAATAGAAGGGTGAGACCAAAATGGGAAAAAATAAAATGAAAATTCAAAAGAAATGAAAAGTCAAAAGAAGTTGGTAGGTAAAATGAAAACTCACTGGAAGGGCCTCAGCAGCAGAGTAACAGCTGCTGAGGACAAAAATCAGTGAACCCCAAGATGAGATGTAGAGAATCTCCAGACAGTAACAGAAAATAGGGAAGAACCTAAAAAAAAATGACATGTGACAAAAGAACTTTTTGGGTGAATTTAAGAACAACAAAAGATCACCGAGCTACTAAGGGGCATGAAGAAAACTCAGAGGAAGCAACTGGCAAGGTCATCAATTCTGAGAAGTTCCTAAGAAGAGTGCATACTCTGGGCTGGAGCAATAGCACAGTGGGTAGAGCATTTGCCTTGCACGCAGCTGACCTGGGTTCAATCCCTGGCATCCCATATGGTCCCCAGAAGCAATTCCCAAGTGCAGAGCCAGGAGCAACACCTGAGCATTTCCGGTGTCACCCAAAGAGTGCATGTACCCAAATCCAGAAGGCCAAAGGGTACCAACTAAAATAAATCCAAATAAAAATAGTCCAAGGCACATCTACAAAACCCATAGAAACAAAATACTGAAAGCAACAAGATCAAAAAAGGAAATTACTTATACGAAGAAGCATCCTTAAGATTTACAGCAGACTGATCAGATGAAACCCTCCAGGCTTGAAGACAGTAGTGAGATATAGTGGGAAAAAAAACCAATGAAATAAACATCTCACCAGGAAAACTTTACCCACCTAGGCTCTCATTCATATTTGAAGAAACAAGAATCAGTTTCACAGATAAACAACTCAGGAAACTCAAAGATTCAAAACCATAGTTATGAGGAAGGACTAAATGGCTACTTTAAGACAAGTCTCCCAAACACAACAAATTCTTGCAGAAAGATGGGACAAACCCCCATAACAATAATCTATGTCAATGGGCTAAATGCACCAATTAAGAGACACAGAGTGGCAGGATGAGTTAAAAAATTAAACCCAACACTCTATTGCCCACAAGAAACACATCTGAACAGTCAGAGGAAACACAGACTCAAAGTCGAAGAAAACCCAACCACCTCAAAAAAGCTGGGAAACCAAACTGGTATCAGACCACATAGACTTCAGGCTGAAGATTAAAAGAGACAGTGAAGGTCATTTCTTACTGATCAAAGAAGAACTAATACTCGTAAATACATATGCATCTAATGATGGACCAGCAAAACACATAAAATAACTGCTAATAGACTTGAAGAAAGACATTGCTAGCAACACAACAGTAGTAGTAGATTTCAACACCACTTTATCCCCTCTAGATAGACAAACTATATAGATATCTCAGCAAGGGAAACACTTTATTTGAGGTAAGAAATGGAAGAGAGTAGGCTAGCATATTCTTTTCAGTGCATATGGAGGTTCTCCAAGATTGTCTACATGCTGGGCCACAAAACATACCTCCATAAAATTAAGAAGATGAAAATTATCAACTATCTTTTCACTAAAAATAGAAGTGAATCACATACAGAAATAAAGAATCAAATCAAACACCTGGAAATTAAACAGCTCTCTACTGAACAACAAACGTGTTAGAGAGGAAATCAAAGAGGAAAACAAGAGGTTCCTGGAAACAAATAAAAATGAGGACACGAGCAACCACGACTGTGGCACAGAGAAAAAGCAATGTTAAGAGAAAAGTTTCTAACTCTGCAAGCATTCATCAGGAAGGAAAAAAAAGATCCCACATAAATAACTTAATTTCACAGTTTAAGATATGAAATTAATGAAAGAAAACATGTAATAAAAAGAAGCCCAAACCAGCCAGGAGATAGGGAATATAAAACTTAGGGCAAAAATCAACAAGCTGGAATCACCAAAAAAAAAAAATCAATGAAACCAAAAGGTGGTTCTTTGAGAACATAAACAAGATCAATAAACCACTAGCTAGATTCACAAAAGAAACAGAGAGAGAGAACCCTAATAAACCGAATCAGAAATGAAGAAAGGTGGACCCCACAACAGAAACTACAGAAATCCATAGGATTGTTGCATGACAGGCCTAGCTAGCTTTGGATCTTTGCTGTTTAAGCTACTTACCAGTTTAAGCTACTTACATGTTCTTAAGCAGAGCTCATGCTAAAGGGATCTCTCTTTTGTGTAAACACTGATAGAGGGTGTGACAGTAACAAGACTCATTTTGACTCCAACTTAACAACTCTTGGAATATTAATCTCTACAATGATTTCAATGCTATCTAGATTGGGGACAATTCCTCTTAATACCCACTAGTCCCAGCGTGAGACACTTAGAATTTACCAGGAGACCACCACCCTGGCTACATTGAGACTACCATTAAGATCAAAGGAGGGATAATGCTAGCTTGCCCTCAGGCCAGAGAGCATGACCCTTTCCGTAAACAGAGGACCAGACACTCAGAATCAACCTGGTGCAGAGTAGAAATAAGGACATTGTGGGTACAATCTAAGATTGCATGAAGTCCATGGCCTGAAATTATGTTTCTGCCCCTGAATATACATCCATTAAGATGTATTTCTTTAAAACAGCCTCTATATCTCTTTCTCACTCTCTCACTCTCACTCTCTCTCTCTCTCATTCTCTCTCTCTAATGTTTTGACATAAGAGATAATATCGAGGAAGGGCTTAGGTCCTGGCATTATCATTTGTTTAGACTGAAACAGAAGTGTTGCACGCGGGCTGACCTGGGCTCAACCCCTGGCATGCCATATGGTCCCCAGCACCGCCAGGAAGTAATTCCTGAGTGCAGAACCAGGAATAATACCTGAGCATTGCTGGGTGTGACCTAAAACACAAAAAAGAAAAAAAAGGAAGGAAAGAAGGAAGGAAGGAAGGAAGGAAGGAAGGAAGGAAGGAAGGAAGGAAGGAAGGAAGGAAGGAAGGAAGGAAGGAGGAGGGAGGGAGGGAGGGAGGGAGGAGGAGGGAGGAGGGAGGGAGGGAGGGAGGAGGAAAGAAGGAAGGAAGGAAGGAAGGAGGGAGGGAGGGAGGGAGGGAGGAGGGAGGGAGGGAGGGGAGGAGGGAGGACGGAAAGAAGGAAGGAAGGAAGGAAGGAAGGAAGGAAAGAAGGGAGGGAGGGAAGGAGGGGGAGGGAGGGAGAGGAGGGAGGGAGGGAGAGAGAGAGAGAGAGAGAGAGAGAGAGAGAGAGAAAGAAAGAAAGAAAGAAAAAGAAAGAAAGAAAGAAGGAAAGAAAGAAAGAAAGAAAGAGAGAGAGAGAGAGAGAGAGAGAGAGAAAGAAAGAAAGAAAGAAAGAAAGAAAGAAAGAAAGAAAGAAAGAAAGAAAGAAAGAAAAGAAAGAAAGAAAGAAAGAAAGAAAGAAAGAAAGAAAGAAAGAAAGAAAGAAAGAAAGAAAGAAAGAAAGAAAGAGAAAGATACAAAGGCAGACAGCATGATGTATGTTACATGCTTATTTCTTTAGGAGTCAATTCCTGAAACATCATTTTCTTTTTGCTTATATTTTATTCTTATGTTTGCTTCTCTAAACTCCACAGGTGATTCACTGTATCACTGTATCACTGTCTTCCGTTCATCATCGATTTGCTCAAGCGGGCACCAGTAACATCTCCATATGACCTGTCTCATGCAACTAAAGCCCAAGGGCACCTGCTTGCTCCAGGAACATAAAGAGCCTCAAACCATTCCATCAGGTCATGGGAATGAGGTCTATAATTGTTACTGGTATCTGGCATATCAAATACGACACGGGAAGCTTGCCAGGCTCTGCCATGCGGGTAGCATACTCTTGTAGTCATTTCAAAATCCAGCATTTATTGATGAACGGCAAGCGGCCGTGTGAGCTGGGCTGTGATAGGCTGGTCTGTTGGGTGGAGTTCTGACGAGGGGGAAGTCCGGATGTGGGAAATGGAGGTCCTCATGGAGTTGGGGGTTGTCGGCTTGCTGTGAGGCTCTGCTGGGGTGGAAGGCCAGGGCTAGAAACTGCCATCCCTCCCGGGCACCTCATGAGCGGCTGGGCACAGGAAGAGCCAGTAGCAGCTCTGCCCCATGTCTGTCTCTGGATCAGCATACCTGGGCCAGATTATAAAAGACTGCGGCAGGGTGGATCTCGATGAGCCAAGCTGTGATAGGCTGGTCTGCTGGGTGGAGTTCTGACGAGGGGAAGTCGGATGTGAAAAATGGAGGTCCTCATGGAGTGGAGGGTAGTCTGGCTTGTTGTGAGGCTCTGCTGGGGTGGCGGGCCAGGGCTAGAACCTGCCATCCTTCCCGGGCGCCTCTTGTGTGGCTGGGCACAGTGAGAGCCAGGAGCAGCTCTGCCCCATGTCTGTCACAGGTGATTAGAAACAGCAAATTAAAGGCATGGAAAGGAATCTTGCTAGTAAGAGCAAAACTAAGAATAACATAAATAAAAAACAGCTAAGAAAACAATCCTGAGTGATAGGTATAATCACTCTCAATCGATGCATTGATATCCGTACATGGACACATATTAATTTATAACATCTATATTCACAGGATTTGAAATGGAAGAAACACTGGCATTTACCTAAAGACTTGTTTATTGTTTGTAAGATAAATCAGGACCTAGATGTCAGGCAATTAAAATGGCTTCTCTGGGCAAGAGTGATAAAACAGCTGGCATGACACTTGCCTTGAACTCGGCTGTCTTGGGTCCAATCCCCAGCATCCCTTATGGTCTACCAAGCATCATCAGTAATTCATGAGTGTAAAGCAAGAAGTAACCTCTGTACATTACTGAGTGTGATCCCAAAACCAAAATAAATACATAAAATGGCCTTTCTTTATCCATCTCTCTCATTTTCTCTGTTTGTCTCTGTGCCTGTCTCTCTCTCTCCCTCTCACACTCTCTGGCTTTCTCTCACTAACACACACACACACACACACACACATCTCACACACCTACTTACCTATTAAGTTGTAACAATAATGTTTAATCTAGAAACTGATCTCCCATTTGACCAAGCAAAACCACTCCTAGTAATATACCCTGGGAGGCCAAAAACACAAAGCAGAAACACCATCTATACTTCTATGTTCAAAACAGCACTATTCCAATCTCCAAAATATGGAAATGATCAGAGTGCCCAAGAACAGATTACTGGATAAAGAAGCTATGGTAAATCTACACAATGGAATTCTATGCAGCTGTTAGGAAAACTAAAGTTATGAAATTTGCTTATAAATGGATGGATATGGAGAGGATCATGCTGAGTGAAATTGTTCAGAGGAAAGTACACATATAGAATGATTGCATTCATTTGCAATATATAAAAAACTGTGATACTAACTTCCAAGACCAAGTAAAACATGGACCAAGCAGAATTGTTAGTGGTTGAAATCTACCACACTATGTGTGGGAGTCAGAGGTTTGATAAGATATAGAAAGGACCAGTGTGCTAATAATTGTTTTAATGGCAACCCCAGACTAGAACTGAGAATTGAACTCAGGCAAAGGGATATACATTATAATCCCTAAATGTATGTATTGCAAGTCATAATGTATAAGAAAAGAGACAGAGAGAGAAAGAGAGAGAGCGCCTACCATAGAGGCATCTGGGGAGGGGGAAGGAATCTGGGACAGCGGTGGTGGGAAATAAGCACTGGTGGGGATGGGTGCTGGTACAATACATGACTGAAACCCAATCATGACAGCTTTGCAATTGTATATTTCATGGTAGTATAATAAAACTTTTAATAATAATGTTTAATCCTATTTCACTGTTTCTGTTCAGTGATTCTGAATGGTGAAGGAAAGCTCACGTTTCTTGTGATTGTAACATGCAACATTTAAAGTGCAACAGACTTGATAATCTCTTAATGAGGAAACACCTATAATTTGGTTAAAATTTTAAATCACTTGGTATATATCAATAAAAATGTCTTGAACATCTCACTTTCCAACAGATCATATAAATTATAAATGAAAGTCATATATATCTGAGGACAAGTATTCTATATCTAAGTGCGAATGTATGTGTGTTGCTGAAACATACAAGAATACGCTAGAGTCGATTCAGACATGTTCTATCAAGAAATTGTGTGGACTTTTTTTCAACTCCACATTACAGGCTTGTCAAGTCACAAGTACCTTGAAATCAGTTATGTTGGAAATAATGTACCATAAAAGTTGGCCACTGCTATAAATTTCAGGTTTATTCAGAAGAGTCAATTGTTAATCATTTACCAGTAAATGAACCACTTTATGGACACACACATGTATTCCTTGAAATAAAATATAGCCTTAATAATTATACCACACATTATTAAACGCATAGAGGGTAAAGCATTTCAATGTTCAGAATTTCAATGTTGATATTTTAGTAGTTTTATTTGTTTTCATAGACATCAAATTTGGCTGGCCTTTTTTCTTAATTATGTTAAGTAAAATATCAAAGCCTTTTATTAATATGTGGCCTTGCCACATATTTAATAAGATTAGTACAAAGCAACTAGAAGCAAAGATAAACTATGGGACTATATTAAACTAAAAAGCTTCTTCACCTCAAAAGAAATGGTGGCCAAGATACAAAGAGTCTACAGAATGGGAAAGAATATTCACCCAATACCCATCTGAAAAGGGGTAAATATCCAGGATTTATCACACACTGGTAGAACTTTACAAGAAAACAGCCAACCCCATCAAAAAAATGGGGAGAAGAAATGGACAGAAACTTCAACAAGGAAGAAATTCGAAAGGACAAAAGACATAAAAATGCTCATCATCACTGATCATCAGAAAAATGCAAATCAAAACAACAATGAGATATCATCTCACACCACAGACACTGGCACATATCCAAAAGAGCAAGAACAACAAGTGCTGGCATGGATGCGGGGAAAAGGGGACTCTCATCCATTGTTGGTAGTAATGTAGACTGGTGCAGCCTTTTTCGAAAACAATATGGACATTCCTCCAAAGACTAGAAATTGAGCTCCCATTTGACCCAGCCATACCACTCCTGGGAACATATCCTGGGGAGCCTAAAAACATACAGCAGAAACACCATCCGCACTTTTATTGTCATAGCAGCACTATTCACAATAAGCAGAATCTGGAAACAACCAGAGTGCCTGAGAAATGATGACTGGATAAAGAAACTTTTGATACATCTACACCATGGAATACTATGCAGCCCTTAGAAAAACAAAGTTATGAAATTTGTCTATAAAAGTATTGACATGGAGAGGACCATGCTGAGCGAAATCAGCCAGAGGGAAAAGGACAGATATAGAATGACTGCATTTGTTTGAGGGATATAAAAAACTGCATGATGCCAATATTCAAGGTCTGACAAAACATGGATCAGGAGGTCTTGTCAGTGGGTAGAACCTACCACAAATGTGTGGGAGTCAGAGGTTAGGCAATACAGAGAAAGGAACAGTGTACTAATAATTATTGTAAATAATACCAGTGTAGAAGTGAGCATAGAAAGTAGGCAAAAGGATAGATATGATAACCTCTAACTATGCATTGTAGGCCAGTGTGTAAAAGTAGAGAGACAGAGAGAGAGAGAAGTGAAAATAATTGCCTATCATAGACGCAAGCTGGGGAATGGGGGGGAAATCATGGGACATTGGTGGAGGGAAATGGGCACTAGTGGAGAGATGTGTTCTGGAACACTGTATGACTGAAACCCAAATATGAACACTTTTGTAACTGTATCTCATGCTGGTAAATAAAAAAATGCTTAAAATAAGATTAGTAGTAAAGAGAAATATATAACTATTATTCTCTTCACACTTGCTGAGCAGCCCTTTACTATGAGAGAAGATGAAGATCAAGGTCTCAAATGTAAAGTTTGCTTTTTGTAAGGTATATAGTATAAAAGCTATTACAGATCTAAACAGCTAGACATAATTTTTTCAAGAATACATAGATTACATTCATTTTTTCTATTAATGAAATAGCATATTATAAATTATGTATGTGTAATTTATGTAAGCTACACATCACTGAAATTCAACATGTGCATGCATTATAATAAGTTCAGGATTGAAAGTTCAACCCTATCCTTCAATACACATTTGAATAATTTTAATGCTTTTTTATGAATCTGAGAGGTCTAAGGTTATAAGAGCAGAGCAAAAATACAGCACCACATGACAAGAGTCCAGAAGTTTCAGACCTAAATTCACGAAGTGTTTATAATATTTACAAGTCCTATATATATTATTGCCAATTACTTTTTCTTTACAAAACTCTTCTGAAATAAATGTAGTTCTCTTATGATTGACTTCATTCAGACTTTTCATGGTTCAAATGGGGCTCTTTTTACATAGTGAGACCAAAAGTGTTACTGGTATATTATACATTATATAATCAGATAGCTCCCCAACACTCATATAGTCACCTTATAAAATGAAATACAAGTCTTACTAAATCTTTATTAAAATAGACGAAGGGTCAGTTCCTGTAATACAACTGAGGGTTTTAAAACTGATAATATAATTTTGCTTGGTTTTATACAGTGGGTCTATGTATATGGGCAGCAATTTCTTTTAAATAACTTTATGGAAATATAATCCATAGATTTTACATTTCACTCATTTAAATTGTGCATAAAATGACTTTGGATATAGTCACAGACGTGTACAACCATGATAATAATTTTAGGATGCTTCACTACTACTACCAAAAAAAGGTCCTTTTCCCCCTTAGACATCATTCTCCAGTCCCCCAATATGACTCCCAGAGCTACCCAACCAATAATATACTTTCTGCCTCAAAATATTTTCTGGGACGTTTCACATAAGAATTATACAATGCATGGATCCAGGAGACAACTCAGTGTTTAAGTGATGCATGAGGTTTGCACTGTGTGCATGAGGCTGAGAGTTTGATCCCTGGTGCTGCCCATATGCACTGAACAAGACTCTGACCGCTCTTCTGTATGGTGCCATAAATGACTTTCAGCCATACTATGGTCAGGTTTGTACAAGTAGCGCAACTGTGACTGATACCCCCTCAGAAAACCACAACTTAGAAACTCTTCCCAAGACTGGATTGATACAGCAGGCAGGTTACATGCTTTGCACTCAGCTGACCTGGGTTCAATCTTTCACACACTGAGCTCTGCCATGAATGATCCCTGAGTACAGAGCCAGGAGTAGATGCCGAGTACAGATGAATGTGTCCCAAAATATTTTTTTTAATTTTTAAAGAATAACTTTGCACCATAGCCAGGTGTACACTCTCACCTTCACCATCCCCCGATGCACATGTGAAGACCACAACTAAAATGTGTGATTCTGCTCATTGTGACCACAATGTCAACAGTGGAAAGGAAAGCATGGGACGAATGCAGAATAAAATTAAAACAAGGCTTTAAAGATGACTGGTAAATGAAAGCAGCTGAAAACTGTTCAATTTGGATGATGAAAGCACAAATATTTGGTTTTTAAATGATTATGCAGAGCCAAAGAGATAGCACAGGGATTAAGACACTTGCCTTGCATGCTGTTGATCCGGACTCATTTCCCCAACACTTAAGTTTCCCTCAAGTGCTGCAGGAAGAGATCCCAAAGCACAGTCAAGAGTTGCCCCTATTACCTGCAAGTGAGACCCAAACCTCTCTCCAAAATATGATACTACAATGTGCCACATTTTAACTGGCAATTACCCAAGAGCAGTGTTTATTCCATTTCTTGTATACTATGAATAAACTCCCAATGAACACCTGCTAAGTTTTGTGCAAACATCTTATTGCTTCCCATGAGTATATTTCTAGGAAGTGACAGTATAACTCCATGTTAAACCATTTGTAGAACTTTCAGAATGTCTTTTAAGGCAGCAGCTGCACCACTTCAAATTCCCACCTCAGACAACAAATAGCTAGATAAATGTAGACAATGGAATCTCACTTAAGCCGAAACAATTCAGTCAATTACTACTTTCTTTCTTTTATACTGATCATTTATATGTAAACTCCTCATTAGTGAAGGCTTATTATAGACAAGTCTGGTATCACTAGCAAGACTGTTTGATTCTGATTCTAGCTTTCTGTTCTTTAAAATAATTTACCATTTAAAATACTTTTGTCTTAAGTTTCAACTAAGGAGAATTTGGAGGTGGTTACTCAGACAATCTCATATGAAGTAGTCAGAGCTCATTTAAGGGGCCACATTTAGTGGGCTCCTTCCTCAACATTTCTATTTAGAGGACACAAAGATAGTTGTAGTTATGTCTATACATACTGTAGTCAACTAAACCTTTATAATGTCAGACTCTTAAAGATATATTTTCACTGAATTAATCTGGGAAGAGCTGTAAGAGATAGGCTAAGAAGCCCAAACTCCCATTAAAAAAGAATTGTTTTGATATACCAATACTGACCTCTTCTATTTCAAAGGGTGTCAAGAAGGCAGACTGGGAAAAAACGGGTGGGAGGGAACCTGAAACTCTGGTAAGAGGGAAGTTGACACTAATGGTGGGATCAATGCTAGAACAGCGTATGTCTAAAAGTCAACTATGAATAACTGTAAATTACGGTGCTTAATAAAATAATCAAAAATCGAAATTTGTTCATTAATATTTATTTTCTTCAAATATCACAGTTAAGTTAAATGTCTGTCTTAGTGATCATTTTCAATGCTTCCACACCTGTAGACTAGTATGTGGACCAGGGGGTTACAAATTATAAGTTTAGAAAATTGTTAAGTAGCTTAAAGTTAATATCATCTTGAATGTGACAGAATTTTGCTGAGGTGACTTTAACTGTAACCCTTAACATCTTCCTTTACTTCCTTACTTGGTTAAAATTCCTAGATTATAGAAGTTTTTTTAAGTTTTATATTTCACCACCGTGATATATACAATTACAATGATGTTCATATTTGGGTTTCAGTCATACAGTGTTCCAGCACCCATCCCCTCCACCAGTGCCCAGCTCCCACCACCAACATCCACGGTTCCCTCCCACCTCCCCCAACCCACCTCCACGGCAGGTTCTTTATTTCTTTCCCTTTCTCTCTATCTCTTGCTCTTTTTCTTCCATTCCAGATTGCAGATTACAGAACATACATTAAAGGGTTGTCATATGTATCTTTTTGTATTTAATGCTCAGTTCTAGGTTGGTATTAGTACCCTCGACAATTGTTAGCACACTGTTCCATTTTCTGTCTTACCTAGCCTCTGATCCCACACGTTTGTGATAATTTCCACTTTTGACAAAGACCTCCTGATACATGTTTCACTTGATCTTGGATATTGGTGTCACAATATGTACATATATATTTATGTCATGAAAATAAATGCAGTCATTCTATATCTGTCTCTCTCCTGGCAAATTTCACTCAACATGATCTTCTCCATGTCCATCCATTTATAGGCAAATTTTATAACTTCATTTTTCCTAACAACTGCATAGTATTCCATTGTGTAGACGTACCAAAGCTTCTTTATCCAGTCATCGATTCTCGGCACTCTGGTTGTTTCCAGATTCTAGCTATTGTGAATAATGCTGCTATGAACATAAAATTAGGGGTGGTGTTTCTGCTGCGTATTTTTGGCTTTCCAGAGTATATTCCCAGAGTGGTATGGCTGGGTCAAATCGGAGATCAATTTCTAGTTTTGGACGAATGTCCACATTGTTTTCCAGAAAGACTGTACCAGCCGGCATTCCCACCAACAATGGAAGAGTGTCCCTTTTCCCCACATCCATGACAGCACCTGTTGTTGTTGCTCTTTTGGATATGTGCCAGTCTCTGTGGTGTAAAATGATATCTCATTGTTGTTTTGATTTGCATCTCTCTGATGATTAGTGATGATGAGCATTTTTTCGGTATGTTTTTGGCCATTCTAATTTCTTCCTTGTTGAATTTCTGTCCATTTCTTCGCCCCATTTTTTGATGGGGTTGGCTGTTTTCTACTTGTAAATTTCTACCAGTGCCTGATATATCCTGGATATTAACCCCTTATCAGATGGGTATTAGGTGAATATTCTTTCCCATTCTGTGAACTGTCTTTTTATCTTAGTCACCATTTCTTTTAAGGTGCAGAAGCTTTTTAGTTTCATGTAGTCCCATATGTTTATCTTTTCTTCTAGTTGCTTTGTTAGTGATGTTTCATCTCTGAAGATGCCTTTAGCTTCAATGTCATGCAGGGTTTTCCCTATATTTTCTTCAATGGACTTTATGGATTCAAATCTGATATTGAGGTCTTTAATCCATTTTGATCTGATTTTTGTGCATGGTGTTAGATACAGGTCCAAATTCATTTTTTTACATGTCGCTGCCCAGTTTTCCCAACACAACTTGTTGAAGAGGCTTTCCTTACTCCATTTTGGACTCATTGCACCTTTATCAAAGATTAAATGATCATGTGTTTGAGGTTGGGTGTCAGGCTAATCAAGTCTATTCCATAGGTCCACAGGTCTGTTTTTATTCCAATACCACGCTGTTTTAATTACTACTGCCTTGTAGTACAGTTTGAAGTTGGGAAAGGTGATGCCTCCCATCTTCTTTTTCCCGAGGATTGCTTTAGCTATCCATGGGGGTTTATTGTTCCATACAAATTTCAGGATTGTTTGGTCAATTTCTTACTGGTTTTGGCATATCGTATATGCATCAGATAGCTTGTTTGGCTAAAAGGACAAAGAATCTCGGCTCTGGGCACATCTCTTCAACTCCACCATTATGCCTGCATTAACATATGCCTCAGAGACCTGGGCCCTATGAAAGCAGAATAATGCTATTCGGCTCTCCCAAAGAGGAATCGAAAGAGCTATGCTTGGAATATCAAGCCTCACTCAAGTGAGAGAAGGAATCCAGAGTTCCGACCTCTGTCAACAATCAAGAGTCAGGGACACTGTCTCATTTGCCAAGGCATTAAAAATCAGATGGGCTGGACATGTAATGCGATTTGGAGATGACCACTGGACTAGAGCCATTACCGACTGGATCCCACTGGACATCAAAAGATCATGTGGCCGCCCACCTACGAGATGGTCAGACTTCATCAAGACCCTATGTGAACAGTTTGAGGCTCTTCTTATTCCTGAAGCAACCAGATGCCATTGGGCTACCCTGGCACATTATAGGGTTAAATGAAAATGTTAGTGGTACCCGCTTGAGCAAATGGATGAATAACGAATGTCAAGTGATCGAAGTGATCAATTGATCAAGTGATATAAGATTATCTTCTTGTATAATAACTTTATTTCTTGTTCCAGAAATTTAGATGGTCAATCCAAGAACAAAAACAGACCAGATTAGCCCATAACACTAAACCCCAACCTAAACCCTAAACTCCATCCTGGACTATTTCATGAACCCCACTGCCCTCTTCCAGTACTCAATGAACCTGAGACCTGTCCTGTTACAAATTACTCTATCCACTAAGGAGGAGAGAAGGAAGGAGACAAGAATGCTTCTAGCATGACAGAAAACTGGGCCCCCTGGGATAAATCCAGAGCCACGGCAGAGTCTGGCAAGCTACCAGTGGTGTATTCGATATGCCAAAAGCAGTAACAATAATGGACCTCATTTCCAATGAATGGAGATGTTACTGGAGCCCACTAGAACAAATTGATGAACAATGGTGAGACACGTGACAGGTAACATTTTCTTTTAATGTGTCTATTTTGAATTGCAGTCAGTGAGGTTTTCACGAATCTTTAATAAATCAAGTAATAAGGTCAAGAGATATATGACATTAAAAATATGAAGTAATTAAAACAGCATGGTATTGGAATAAAAACAGTCCTGTGGACCTATGGAATAGAATTGAGTATCCTGACACCCAACCTCAAACACATGATCATTTAATCTTTGATAAAGGTGCAATGAGTCTAAAATGGAGTAAGGAAAGCCTCTTCAACAAGTGGTGTTGGGAAAACTGGGCAGCAACATGTAAAAAAATGAATTTGGACCTGTGTCTAACACCATGCACAAAAATCAGATCAAAATGGATTAAAGATCTCAATATCAGACTTGAATACATAAAGTACATTGAAGAAAATATAGGAAAAACCCTCCACGACATTGAAGCTAAAGGCATCTTCAAAGGTGAAACATCACTAACAAAGCAACTAGAAGAAAAGATAAACATATGGGACTACATGAAACTAAAAAGCTTCTGCACCTCAAAAGAAACAGTGACTAAGATACAAAAGCAGTCCACAGAATGGGAAAGAATATTCACCCAATACCCATCTGATAAGGGGTTAATATCCAGGATATATCAGGCACTGGTAGAACTTTACAAGAAGAAAACAAACAACCCCATCAAAAAATGGGGAGAAGAAATGAACAGAAACTTCAGCAAGGAAGAAATTCAAATGGCAAAAAAACATATGAAAAAATGCTCATCATCACTAATCATCAGAGAGATGCAAATCAAAACAACAATGAGATACCACTTTACACCACAGAGACTGGCACATATTCAAAGAGCAAGAACAACAAGTGCTGGCGTGGGTGTGGGGAAAAGGGGACACTCATCATTGTTGGTGGGAATGCCGGCTGGTACAGCCTTTCTGGAAAAAAAATATGGACTTTCCTCCAAAGACTAGAAATTGAACTCCCATTTGACCCAGCCATACCACTCCTGGGAATCTACTCTGGGAAACCAAAAATACGCAGCGGAAATACCATCTCTACTTTTATGTTCATAGCAGCATTATTCACAATAGCCAGATTCTGGAAGCAACCAGAGTGCCCGAAAATCGATGACTGGATAAAGAAGCTTTGGTACATCTACACAATGGAATACTATGCAGCTGTTAGGAAAAATGAAGTTATAAAATTTGCCTATAAATGGATGGACATGGAGAAGATTATGTTGAGCGAAATTAGCCCGAAGGAGAGAGACAGATACAGAATGACTGCATTTATTTGCATGGCATAAATATATATGTACATATTATGATACCAATATCCAAGGTCAAGTGAAGCATATATCGGGAGGTCTTGTCAAAGGTGGAAATTATCACAAACGTGTGGGAGTCAGAGTTTAGGAAAGACAGAAAATGGAACAGCGTGCTAATAATAGTCGAGGGTACTAATGCCAACCTAGAACTGAGCATGAAATAGAGGCAAAAGGATTCACATGACAACCTTTTAATGTATGTTCTGTAATCCATAGTCTAGAAGGGAAGGAAAAGAGAAAGAGAGAGAAAGGCAGAGAAATAAAGAACCTGCCATGGAGCAGGGCTGGGTTAGGGGGAGGGAACCGGGATGTTGTTGGTGGGAGATGGACACTGGTGGAGGGACGGGTGCTGAAACACTGTATGACCAAAACCCAAACATGAACTTTTTAATTGTATATCTTTTTATTTGTATGGAGATGGGCACTGGTGGATGGACGGGTGCTGAAACACTGTATGACCAAAACCCAAACATGAACTTTTTAACTGTATATCTTTTTATTTGTATATCTCACGGTGGTATAATAAAATAATTTTTAAAAAAAGAAATTACTACTCGTGGTGCTTGGAAGACCATATGGAATGCCGGGATCAAATCCAGGTCAGCAGTGTGCAAAGCAAAGACTCTACCCACTGTACTAACGCTCCAGACCCCATCAATAAAACTTTAGACAGTAGATTGTGGAAAAAAAATATGAGTACTTTTAAATTTACACCAGCAATGACATTGTTGTACAATTGAGAGATACTATTTGTATGAAAAATACAACCATAAGCACACTAGCACATTCTGAGAAAACTACATCAACTAGCATAATTTCATTTACTTCAATCAGGATGATTTTCTTCTTGGTATTGTTGTAACAGAAAGACTTGAAATGAAGAGGTTATGGTCTCTGTACACTGATCCCGCTTCTTCCAGAAGAAGAAGCAACATAGAGCTTCTGGCATTTCAGAGAGCAACATAGAGTCCTCACAGTATGGTACCTGAATAGGAAATTAGAAGCATTTGGCATCATTGAACCAGCAGGAGATGAATTTGGGTTGCATCCATAAAAAATCTCCATTTATGTTTTTTCAACTTTCTGATGCCAATATAAATACACACACACACACACACACACAAAATCTCTGGGAATGTATCAGTGGCAGAAATGTTGTAAACAGGGGCCAGAGTGATAGTAGAGCAGGTAAGATGTTTGCCTTGCTGACCCGGTTCAATCACTGGCATCCCATATGGTCCCCAAAAACCACAAATAGTAACTCCTGAATGAAGAGCCAGGAGCAACCCCTGAACATCGCCCGGTGTGACTCAAAAAAGAAAAAAAGTGTTGTAAACAAAACAAGAGACCCATGGGTTTGCCCAGTAGCTAAAGGCACCTACCCTGCAAGGATGAGGCCGTGGATTCAATCCCTGGTGCTACACACATGTATAATTCTTGGTCCCAGTGTCTCAGCTATTTAAGAGCCCCAGCATGGAGTGTGTAATCTCCAGTATACTGCCACAAAGTGCAAACCAGCAAAAAGAGTTTGTAACCCAGGTGGAGGACCACTAAAATATGCAAGCACTGTGGCCACGAGTGCAGCCTTTAGCTCACAGATGTATCAGCATCATAACAATACTCCCTTGAGCACAACAACCAAATGTACTTTGGAATTACAAGTAAATGATTGTGACCTGCAATGAGCATGTGTGCAAGCATCGCAACTAAAGTGTGAGGCAAGCACCACAGATGAGTGCTCATGCGCCACAATCTGATCCCTGATAATCACTGCAATCAAGGTGTGAGAGCACCAGAATCAAGAATGTACAAACCCAGGTTCTCAAAACAACAACACGACAACAAAAGGAAGGGAAGCAGGAGAAAGAAACAGAAAACATATATCTTACAAAAAGTTTAATGAAAAGCTGCCTCTCAGAAGTACTTTCCATAAAGTTTTAGCTTACTAAAAAGTGATACTCTTAGTAGATTCTAAGGAGTATGGAATAAGGAACAGGAGTAAGGAATCAAACCAAATACTGATTGTCTGAAGTAATTTCAAAAAACTTAGGTCCGGGAAATACTACATGAATCAAGCTGCTTGCCTTGCACACTGAAGACCCCTGTTTGATCCGTATCACTGTGATTGGTCCATGAGCACCACTAACAGTGACACCTGAGCATAAAGTCAGGAGTAAACCCTAGGGACTGCTAGGTGTGGTTCAAAAATAGTAATTTAAAAACGCACCCTTATGTATATCTTCCATATTTTTAATATGACTCCTCTATATGATTTTTACATTGCTATCTAGCTCCTCACAAATATGAACCAACATAATCATAGATGTTATCTTTTTGTCTTTCTTAGGGATATGAATTTCCTATTTAAGTTGTTAGCAAGATCTGGAATTAAGGTGTCTGCCTTGCATGCGGCTAACCCAGTTCAGTCCTTAGCACTGAATATGTTTTTATTTCTTCTTTTCTCGTCACATCTGGCGATGCTCAGGGTTTACTCCTGGAATTGCACTTAGAACTTACTCATGGTAATGCTTGGAGGACCATATGAGATGCCAAGGATCAAACCCTGGTTGGCCGCATGCAAGGCAAACACCAACCTGCTGTACTATGGCTCCAGCCCCCCACATTGCATATCTTCCCCTAAGCACAGAGAGGAATCACCCTTGAGCACTGCTGGTTGTGACCAAAAAATTCAATGCCCAGATCCCCTAAAAAAAGTGTTACCTACAATATACAAAGAAGATTGCAGTGACATTTTACATTCCCAATGAAAAATAAATAGTACATGATGGAACAGAAAAGGCATAACCTCAGTCAAGGTCATAATGCAAATCCAAGTTCTGATTTATTTTTAATTACAGTCAATCCTAATTCAATCCTAGTCTCAGTTTCCTTACCTGTGAAATACAATTATCCTCTCTACAAGTGAGTGGTCTTGAGATAAGTAGAATATGCCACAAAACACATGGCACATAACATGTAATAGTCTAAATGTATTTTCCTTTCCTTCCTTTTACCTGGACATTATACTAATTGCCATAGGTCATAAAAATTAATGTTCACATTAAGATTATACTAATAGTAACTGTGGCTTCTTTTTAAAGTCATTCATATAAATAAATTTCATTTATCTATGAAGTTGATGTAAGCAGAGCTAAAGTAAAAATGTAAAATTATCAATACCCTCCCCCCCATTCACACACATATATACACACACACACACAGAGGGAAACAAACATTCTCTCCAAGAACAATCTTTCGAATCTCTTATGAAACAAAAAAATTGGGAAAATTCACATATTTTGCATTGAGGCTGTTGATGTTTTAACATCAATTTAGCAATAGAGGCTTTATAATCATTGTTCTTCCTCTGCTACATTCATCCCACAAGCCCCACTATCCTACAAATCTCACACTTATGATGGATTTTATACAGTTCTTTTCTATTGAGGATAAGTATACTTTTTGTCCCATCTTAGTATGACCCTTGATGCAATTAACTTACCTGAGTTTATGAAGTATCTAATTGCCAAAGCTGGCTTTAATTTCAATCTTTTTATTTCCATCCCTCAAACCTTCCCTGGCCTATATTAATAAAATTATAGTTCCAGAACCCATTTTTTAATTTTTTTATTGAACATTTTACTATACCACAGTGAGATATACAATTACAACGTTGTTCATGTTCAGAGGTTTCGGTCACATAGTGTTCCAGCACCCCGCCCTCCACCAGTGCCCATTTCCCACCACCAATGTCCCCAATTCCCTCCCCCCATCCCAAAGCCTGCCTAAATGGCAGGTTCTTTATATCTTTTCTCTCTCCCTCTCTCTCTTTTCCTTCTCTTACACATTGTGGGTTGCACTACATACACTTAGAAGCCATCATGTGCATTTTTTTTTGCCTGGACTTAATGCTCAGTTCTAGGTTGATATTAGCCCTTTCGACATTTATTCACACATGCCAGAAACCCATTTTAACTTCTTTTATTCTACTCATTACAATACCGTGACCAAGCATTGGAGAATGACATGCCCATGGTGCTAATGTTATTGTAATTTTTCACCAGATCATTGATGGTCTTCTCTTTCGTCCCCAACTCTTTTAGCTCTCTGAAAACTGGAGAACACAGATATATTACAGCTAGCTCAATGTGATATTCAGAGATATTTCTAGAATACTAGATGAAAAAATCTTTGAGAAGTGAAAAGAAATAGGAGACAAAGCGTTAAAGAAACCCCATCCTGAGTTTAGAAGGTATGAGAATGGAGTAACAAGAATTTCCAATACTGACACTGATTAAATTCAGAGAATGAAGCAAAAAAAGTGTACAATTATGCTCTAACTTGCAATGTTATATTAATTGCTATCACTCATATCACTTGTCTTCCCGTTGTTCATCGATTTGCTCGAGCGGGCACCAGTGACATCTCCAAATGTCCTGTCGCATGCTAGTGTAGCCCAAGGGCATCTGCTCACTCCAGGAACAGGAAGAGCCTCAAACAATTCCTTCAGGTCATGGGAATGAGGTCTATAATTGTTACTGGTTATTGGCACATCAAATACGACATGGGTAGCTTGCCAGGCTCTGCCATGCGGGTGGAATACTCGTGTAGTAGCCCTTTATGAGGGCTCAGGCCTCCCAGGCAGTGGGCTGTGGGTCCCTGCACTCACTCTGAGGTTATTCACAGACTGTCTCATTGTTGCAGACACACTCAACAAGCAGCAGCATCCCCGTGTGAGGTCCAGGACCTGTGGAATGAAGGCTACCATGATGGGAAGGGCCGAGTGAGAGTCACTAAGACTGCCTGGCCAGAACCACAGTAAGCACCATGAACCACTGCCCTAGAGGGAATGCAAACACCTGCACCACCTGGGGAGATGAGGCTTCCACTGCATCGCTTCACCTTGCCTGTGGTGGCCTAAGCAAAGAGCAGATGCTGATATTATCTTATCTAAAATTAATAGTTATTTCCCTCATTCCACTTTCCTCTTACAAGTAATTTTTTTTGTTCAATACTAAAAGATAGAACCAAGCACCTCAGACCTGCAAGTCAAGTGCTCTGACTCTCTGAGTTACATCCCAGGCCTCGACCAGTCCACTCTTTAATGATATGATGAGAAAACCACGCACCAAGGCCACTAAGTGCACAGAGAAAATACAGGTTTGCTTGGAGGGCAGGCAGGGGGTAGGGAGTGCAGAGAGTATGAAGGGGGAGGTAGGGGGAAGAGGGGCAATATTTTTATTCTTTCAGCGAAGTTAAAAGGAAAATAAATGATGGGATGTTTTGTGTCATTATATATAAATATAAACAAGGAAAATACTCTAGCCCTGAGTTCTCTAGTCATTCCCAAGGTCCTTTGTTCTTTCTTTTTCATGGTATGTCTGTCTTTCTCTGCTCCCTCTCCCCATTCAGTATTAATTCTCCGGCAGCTCACTTCTATGGCTATATAAATCAGAACCTTCGATTCCAATGATTTCCCAACCAGAAGACCTGTTTCATTTTTAACTGGAGCACAGCTAATGGTACAGATGAAATGTGGGGGCCTGGTAACATTTGATCGGCCTCAGACAAGAGAACCAAGGTAGCATCAGTATTCTCTGATACAGTCTGCAGCCACGAAGCAGCCAGCACCAGAAAGTACACAAGTGACATGCCTATCACATGTATCAAAGTGGAAGCTCAATCTGTATAGCAATAGAAGTCTCTCTCACATCCCAGCATGGGTGCTGGCCCTGAGCTGCAGTTCCAGTAATTGACATAGTTGCCCAATGCTACAAAACAAACTCAGAAACTATTCTCATTAGACATCCCCCTGCTTTTGCGACTCTGTTATTGTAAAACCCAAACACTGAGCCTCATACCACTGTGGCTCTGTTTTTAATTAGTTCTGATGGCATTGGGCTGTAAGCCAAAGGAAAAATGAACTTCCTGTGACTGAGGCTTGCAGCTCAGTATGTTGCTTCCTTCTTAAAGAGATTGTTTTCACAACATTTTATGAAAAGGACTACTGACAGAAATAATACAAGTTTTTACTGCCTTTGATATTTTTTTCAGGCTTATAAAAAGCAGTCAAAAAGTCAGAGAATTTGTAAAGTTACAATGCTATTATTTGGTGTTTTGTGTGACCCAGCAGACTTGTCTTTTGATTAAAGACATCCTACCCGATTAATTTTTAAATGGAGAAAACACAGGCTTCTGTTAAAATTTTAAGACCATGAATGTTTTAATGTTTCCACTAAATTAATTCAGTGATATATTTTTTACTGCTTGGGTCATTGCTAGCATGGTGTTAGAACTGAGATGCTGTTAAGGTCACATTCTTAGTACAGGAAAGAAAAGGGCTGATGGTAACTCTAGACAGATATACAATTTAGATAAATTCTAGTTTCATATATAAAATGAACCTTCACTAACACTAAATTTTAGTTCACTACCACCATTTGAAAAATCCTCCTAAATAGGAAATTTCTTATTTATGACCTGCTCATAAATAAGACTGGAGGCTAGAGAGAAGAGGGATATTTTGTTTTCTAAATTCTGTCATAATTTGTCATGTCATATTAAGTAGAATCTGCTAATTAGACACAATCACAAACAACTTCAAGAAAGTAAAACAGAACCAGAGATAGTACAGAGGTAAAGAATTCGTCTTGCCACTGCTTCAAGAAATAAGAGGACACGAGGGAAATGAAAATACATTCCCTACTCATGGATGGGGATAATCAACATTCTCAAAATGGTAATACTCCCTAGAGCAGTGTACAGATTCAATGCAGTCCCTATAAGGATACCCATGATATTCTTCAAAGAAATTGACCAAACACTCCTGAAATTTGTATGGAATAATAAACCCCCCACGGACAGCTAAAGCAATCCTCAGGAAAAAGAAGATGGGAGGCATCACCTTTCCCAACTTCAAACTGGACTACAAGGCAGTAGTAATTAAAACAGCGTGGTATTGGAATAAAAACAGACCTGTGGACCTATTGAATAGATTTGAGCATCCTGACAACCAGCCTCAAACACATGATCGTTGACTCTTTGATAAAGGTGCAAAGAGTGAAATGGAGCAAGGAAAGCCTCTTCAACAAGTCGTGCTGGGAAAACTGGGTAGCTACATGTAAAAAAAATAAATTTGGACCACTGTCTAACACCATGCACAAAAATCAGATTAAAATGGATTAAAGATCTCAATATCAGACACGAATCCATAAAAGTACGTTGAAGAAAATACAGGAAAAACCCTCCTTGACATTGAAGCTAAAGGCATCTTCAAAGGTGAAACATCACTAATGAAGCAAATAGAAGCAAAGATAAACATATGGGACTACATCAAATTAAAAAGCTTCTCCACCTCAAAATAAACAGTGACAAGGCTACAAAGATATCACACAGAATGGGAAAGAATACTCACCCAATACCCATCTGAGAAGGGGTTAATATCCAGGATATATCAGGCACTGGTAGAAATTTTCAAGAAGAAAACAGCCAACCCCATCAAAAAATGGGGATAAGAAATGAACAGAAACTTCGACAAGGAAGAAATCCATATGACCAAAAGACATATAAAAATGTTCATCACTACAAATCATCAGAGAGATGCAAATCAAAACAACAATGAGATATCATCTCACACCACAGACACTGGCACATATCCAAAAGAGCAAGAACAACAAGTGCTGGCGTGGATGCAGAGAAAGGGGGACACTCATCCATTGTTGGTGGGAATGTCAACTGATACCACCTTTTTGGAAAACAATATGGACATTCCTCCAAAGACTAGAAATTGAGCTCCTATTTGACCCAGTCATACCACTCCTGGGAATATACCCTGGGAAGCCAAAAACACACAGCAGAAACATCTGCATTTTTGTTTTCATAGCAGCACTATTCATGATAGCCAGAATCTGGAAACAACCAGAGTGCCCAAGAACTGATGATTGGATGAAGAAACTTTGGTATATCTACACAATGGAATACTATGCAGCTGCTAGGAAAAAATGAAGTTATGAAATTTGCCTATAAATGGATGGACATGGAGGAGGATCATGTTGAGTGAAATTAGCCAGAAGGAAAAAGACAGATATAGAATGACTGCATTTGTTTGACATAAATTATACATACATACATATTATGATACCAATATCCAAGGTCAGGCGAAACATGGATCAGGGGGTCTTGTCAAAGTTGGAAATTACCACAAACGTGTTGGAGTCAGAGGTTAGGTAAGACAGAGAAGGGAACAGCGTGCTAATAACTGTTGAAAGTGTAATACCAACCTAGAACTGAGCATTAATACAGGAAAAAAAGATACACATAACCTCTAAATATATGTATTGCAATCCACAATATGTAAGAGAAGAAAGAGAGAAAGAAGGAAA